>JAQIXA010001118.1:0-28779 GCA_034699045.1 Nanhermannia cf. coronata Gr-Ori-00579
TGTAGTATTACCGTTTATAGGCCTATACTACTCTCGCTCCCCATCTATAGCTTACGCTATAGTCCCTATAGAAAGTCACTTTTCAGTCTGCAGTATTTTACAACTCGACCAAGTCGGCTTTCTTACTTCAATACTTATTTCCTTACTTAATGTTCGAGCGATGCGAGCATTTTACTTTTTAACTTTTCTTGCATTTTGTCCGTCCTTTATAGTCTGTTTATTAGTTTTTCCAGAAAATTACTCGAAAACTAAATTGGACAGATTTTGGACAAACTTGGCCCGGCCCTTATAGAATTTAGTTGTGCCATTTCAACTAAAATTCCATGTTCCTTGGAACATTTAATCCCCCAGAACCACTAAAGTATCTACATTGTTGTATTCAAAATTTTGCTCGCACAAATTAGAGTTAACTATAGAGCAGTTAATTAAGTCCAAGTAAGTTTAAAAGTAAAGAGTCTTTTAATCAAAATTTTGAACATTTTGAAGAAAAACCCATGAAAAATTCAATAATCTTAAAATCTGATAATTCTTAGATTTTCTATAATTTATCTAATACATTAGAACATTGAACAAAAACGAGATTTTTCAAAATCTTAGATATTTTTTAAATCTCTTGTAGAAAAGGAACTATTTTATTTAAATGTACAATTTATATACTTTTAATGCTTTTACTTTTTACTTGTACAAGTACCATAGGTAGGGTACTTTATATTGAAAAAGGATTTGGAAATTATGTAAAACTTTTACATCTTTTCGCATACTTATTCTTAGCATTAGTATTAGTACATAGTATTATAATGTATGTAAAAAAAGTATTCAGCCACTTGTAGTAGACAAACATTCGGTTGAATTTAAATTTGCATAGGTACCCCCTTACTATTAGTTGTACTACCATCCAGTTAGTACCAATATATAGTCGGGTTATTTGTGAAAAAGTGGTTTGAAAAGTTCTAAAAAGTAGGAGAAACTTTATTTTAAATACTCAAAATGTACATAAGTAATTCTACTACCTAGTAAGGAGTAGTAGGGTATTTGAATTTGAAAATAGAACTCAAAGTTATCAGAGAAGCTTAAAAGCTTACTTCCTTTTGCCATTTCCAACTGGAATTCTTTCGACTCTAATTCTACCTACATATATATAGGAGTAGTACTAGGATTTAATCAACTACTCATAAGCAATTAATTACAAATTTGGCGATCAAAGAGTTTTTTACAACTACAATCTCATGGTCAGTCATCGATTTCGATAAAATAGAAATTTTTTGAATTTTACAGCCTCTTAAATCTAAGTTTACCTCAGTTTATGGGGCCAAAGATCAACTTAAAGATCAAACAATGGTCAAATTCGAAATCTTCCTCATCAATTTCCTCTATATTGAGGATGGCACAACCAGACCCTATATAAGAGTCAACCATGTCAAGTTTGGTTAAAATTTGTCCAATAGTTTTCGAGTAATCTGTTGGACAGTCCGACAAATTGTCGGGTAAATAGACAGAATAATAATGTGAATGTGAAAGTAAAGTTGATAGTAAGGGCTTGCTTCGCTCGCCCAACTATTATGAATAGTAGTGTATAGTTTATAAAAGTGGTTTTGCACATATTGCAATTATACATTGGCCATTTGTGCTAATACTTTTCAAACTACACTACAATTGACTTTGAGTAGGAAAAAAAGATTTAAAAATAAGCACTAAAACTAGTATCTAGAATATCCTAGAGAAGGATAGGTGAGCTACTTAAAGATACTTATACTTATCTCAATATAAAATTAACAAACTTTATTTAACCAAAATCAAATGCCTAATTCCCAAAATTAAAAAATGCCAGATTGATAGTCTGCAAAATTTATATCATGTTGTTATGAGTAAAGGGTAGCTTTTTATGTAGGTAGATAAGCTCTGCTATTATTGATTAATCTATTTTATAAAATTTAATCATTTTTCGATCTAAAATTATTTGAATGGCTTTCTGTTTTTTAATTCTACATCTGCAAGATATTGAGACTGAGAATTTTTAAAAGTCATTTTGCCTTATACCTCTGCATTTAATACAGTTACTTATGTATCTTTATGTTTAGTAGAGTTGCTGGTATTTAAAAATTTAATATAATGTTTAACAAACCTGAATGATCTGTAGATGATATCGAGGTAGGAATATAAATATTAAGGTAAAGACAGTCTTCGCTCTGATTTCCCATGGATTTGATGAGTTTTTGTAAAAAATTGAATTTCTCCAAAGTCATCGACTCGAGAGCTTTTGTCCGGTTCCCTATATCTCCTGGATATTTTTGCGGACATGCTGGCGGAAAATTACGGGCATCTCGCAAATTATTCTCACCCCAAGGTAGAGGTGCCACTGGGGGCATAAAACTGCAAAAAAAACCAAAATTTTTGATCAAATTCCAAGTTAAAAACTTAGGGCTATTCGTATAAGTGGTTTAGATTTAGAGAACTTACCGATAGGCATTTGTTGGTGGACTCGCATATGGGATTCCGAGGAAGGCAAGTACTTGATCTGTTTTTTTTTTGTTTTTTTTTGAGAGAAAGCAAAGACAAGAATTTAAAACAATTTCAATAAAATACAATTCTTTATTTCCGACAGTTGAGAAAGACAGCTCAGACTTCAGACTGAAAACTTCACAAGGGATTGGAAATCCCAGATTGACCCTCAGTCAGCTTAGCTCAACTACTCTGATGCTGATCTCAAGTATAAGCTTGCCTTTCAAATACATAAAATCAACTATTTTCTATAAAATTCTTCAAAATTTTCAAACCACTCAAATACATAATTTACTGAAAACTGCAAAATAATATTATCAAAGTTATCCGAGCTTTCTTCCTAAAAGATTGATACTATCAGTAGTACCCTACTACTTATAATTCAGTACTACCTTTAATAAGTAAGTTACCTAATTGAAATAATTTGCGAAAATTTTATCACTAAAAGAAAATGAAACACTATTATGGCATTCAGAATTTCTTTGAATTTTCTCAATACTGATAGTAAATCATTTTTATACCTATAGTTTGTATTGAATTTCAGATCTTTTATACTTTATACATGTACTTATATAGTCTATTCATTTTAGTCAGCTCTGAAAATCTAGATTTTTAATAGTTTTTACAAGTAAAAATATATAAGATTAAGTAATTATTATTAGGTAATAAAGAGTCCAAACCCAAACCAAAACTAGAACTTTTAAATTAAAAGCTAAGCTGAAACTAAAATTTGTAAATATCCTCGCTTATAGAATTTTGTAAAGCTCCACGGCTTCAAATTTTACTTTTTTTTCTCAAATATTTTTTTAAAGGATATTTTTTAAATACTGATACCTAAGTAGGGTACTGTATAAATTTTTTTTTAAATTCTTAATCTGCTTTGAAAATTTAGTTAAATTGCATCAAATTTCTATAAATTTTTGAAATTTTAGAGCTTTTCTGAAGATTTTAGCTGTTTTTCTAAGCCTGTCTCAAGTCAAAGTGATATTATTATGGCGAACCTAAGTTTTCCCCGACCGGGAGAAAGAGTCCCTTGACAGGGCCATATTTTGTGAGTACGGTATCATTGCTAATGGCCGAGTACGTCCCCGTCACGAGGGCCAAAATGACCAAAATGTTGACGAGAATTCGGGACTGGGACATTTGACAGTTTTCCTGGACAACATTTCTCCTTTTTCTTGAGGGATTAATTGAATAATTGCATGATGTCCACCAGAGCACCATCACATTACTAAATATGACAATTTCTCACAATATTTCATCATTTCTCACATGACAAGAATTTTTTTCCCCCTTTCGAAACACCATAAGCCATATGCCATGTACTCGTACTTCTGGCAGGGTACTCGAGCATTAGTATTTTGTAGTCAAGTCGGAGTCAGTTGACGAAAATATAAAGTGGTCCAAATTCTGCTGGTGTATGTACTGCTGGTGTATGTACTGCTGGCTGCTGGAGCTGGGCGAGATCTGGAAAAAAAAGTTGAAAAAAAAAGATGAAAAATGACCATGGATGATATCATTTCTCATCCCGTGAATACACTACCCTTTTTATTTTCTACTTTTCATTTTGAATTCCCTAACCTGCACTTTCTCTTGAGCAAATGTTATAATATATATTACACAGTCTGAAATAAGATTAAAACTACAAACAACTCTATTTATACTTAAAGACCAGGCACAAATATCCGACTCAAAATGTGGCATAAAAACCGTATTCTAGGCACTTAAATACTAGGTACATATAGATACTGCTAAAAAGTAAAAATCCTGTCTATCACTTGACACGGCACTTGAAAAGTTACACATTTACAATAAATGTGGAACTTTTTTAATTTCTACAAGCAAAATAAAAACTAGCTGGATCATTTACTCTTTTTTTTTGAAATTTCGACGTCAATACAAGTCGAATATTTTGAAAATTCAAAAAAAAATCTAGTTTCTGATACAAGTAACAGTAAATATCGAATCGATAAATACTTTTTTTATAGCAGATAAAAAGCCAATTACTACTGATTTAAGCACATACGAGTACTCGTATTACGATATCTTGAGATAATGAGGAAAATGAGGAATATGATCTTAAATTTTGACAAAATTGCAATATCCAGTTGTAAATTTTGATCAGAATTTGGATTTTTTTTCAGAGCGAGAGTACGAGTATGTTCTGTATGTACTGTATGTACACATCAGTTAACTTGACCTAAAAATTAACTTAAAATTTTTGAGAAATTGAAATATTTTGTTTTTTAAAACTTGTAAAATGAATTTTCGATCAATTTTTTAAGATATTGTAAACCATATTAGATTAGTCACTAAAAATTAACAAATTATTTTAGATGTATAAAAAATCCTGATTTTGAAATTTTATACACTGATTTTTGATCAAAATTTCGTGTATTTTTCGAAATTATTTTGAAATTTGGTCAATTTTTGTCTTATTTGAGAATGCAAAAAATGCTGAAATATTTGTTCTACCATTATTACTAACTAATATAAACTAAATTTTAGTAAGTGAAACTAATGTACTAGCATAAAATCCGGGATATCAAATCTAAAAAAACAGTTATGATATGCTTATTTATATCTATCTGTAAAAGAAATATTTTTGGTCTTATAGACTAAAGAATAGGGATGAGATAGGGGGGTTATAATCATTAGGGAAATATTTTCTCAACTTGAACTTTTTAAGTGTGATAAGACTTTCAAAAAGTTTTTGCAAAATTACTTAAATGATATAACCAGAGCCAGGCAGGCTTCTCTTATTAACTTTTTCTTATACAAAAAGTTGAACTTTGCACACATACTGACTTACATTACAGGTCTATTTAGTAGTATAGTATTATAATGAGGATTTTACCTGGAGTAAATTAAAAGATATTTTGATTTATATTTTGATCAAAAGCTAATTTAAATACTTTTCTAGAATCCTCATGGGCTCTAATAATAATTTGATAATAAAAGTTAAATACACATACCAAGTACAGAATAAGTATCTACCTAGTAAAGTAGATAATTTCTTTTGGGAAATTATAGTGTAAATTTCTTGAGCAAACTTTTTCCAACTTTTTTGACCAAAATCTAAAAACTTATTATATTTCTATCTACAGTATAGTAGCTACTATAGTCTAAGGTATAAGGTAGTATATTGTAATTATCAGTAAACATGTGAGATTTTGGGACAAGTATTGAAATTAAATAAGTTTTTACATTCTGTGGTTTTTACAATAGATTTGGCTGTACTGTGGTTGTAAAAAGTGTATTTAAAAATGTATTTAAAGTTTACTATACTATATACCTATATGTATCAGTACCCTTAGTATAGTAGTACATCCAATTTTTCAAAGAAGAAATGAAAGTTAATGTTTCAATTGCTCTCAAGTAATTTTGAATTAAATTAGGTAAAAACTTTTTACACATGGCTTACTTACCCTATCTTAAGTCTTAAGTAGGTACAGTAGAAGCCCTATACTATTATATAAGTATATCAAGTAAATCCCTTGTGATTGAAAGTGTAAAGAAGCTGTTTTATCTTAGAGAAAAAATTCAAATAGTTTCTAGATTTTTGATCAAAAACAAAAATGCCAAATTTTATTAATTTTTTGAGCTTTTTTTGTTAAACCTAATGGATTATAGGCAATATTTGAAATCTTAATATTGACATTTGAAATATGGTCAATCCTTTTTATTAAAAAATCAGGTAAAATAGAGATAGGTCAACATTTAAGATGAATTATGCTTATGACTAGAGGTTTGTAATTTAGAAATTTAGCATCTACCTAAATTATAATGGTCATTTATTAACAGAGCAAGACCTTTTTACAGTAGGATACTTCAAACACGATCGATTTGGTCTGTTAAATTATTGATTTCACACCTTTAGGTGAATTTTAAGTATTTTGAATTCTTAAAATTTGATCAAAATCGACTTATATTCAGGTTTCTGCAGATTCTAAATTGTCAAATTCAAAGCCAAAATGTCTTATGAACTTTCAAATCTTTGTAAAGTAACGTACCCCCAATCGTAACGTACTAAATACATTTTAAGTTACCTAAATTGAACTTAAAGCTAGTTTTAAATTAATAATCAAGAGTCTTTTGGCATTTTATTCATAGGACAATTGAGAGTATCTCGATTTTTACCCTTTATTTTCTTAGAAAAGTGAGCTTAAAAAGTATGCAAAAAGTTAAAATTCTTTTGTGAAAAATATCTCACAAGGTTCATTTCCCCCTTTTAGTTCTCGAAAATTGCCGACTTATTTATTAAGGCAATTAGTGTTTCCCTTCCGTCTACTTTTACATAAGTCTTCGTATTTTACTAGGTATACTACAACTAGCAACTATACTGTATAGGTATATGAGTACATTACCATTCGGATAGAACTTAAGGTTAAGCAAATTATTATAATTTAATTCATTTCCTATTTCAATTACTAGCACTACTACTACTTAGCATTTAGTATCTATTTCTCGTAGTTCTGCACTTTTCAAAATCCTTGTAGACTCTAATGTAGTTCGAATTTCAAAACTTATTTTTGAAAAAGCTCACTTTTTCTCAAATCGAGCATTTCAACGGATTTAAATTATTAATTCGAAACTTTTTACAGTATAAGAGTATAAGAGGAAATATTTTGACATTTATTTTTTAACTTTGAATCCGAGCAATAATTTAAACTTGTAAAATTTAAAAAAATTAATTCAAACCTCCAATAGTTCATTTAGATTCTCTATATCGTTGTTTTTATACGAAAAATAAAAAAGAGTTTTTTATGCAGTTTTGATAATCCTTCAAAGTTTTTGGTCACTTTCTCTCCTTTCCTCGTTTTCTTTATTGGTTAGTTTTCATTCGATTCTAAATTTTGAACATTTTTGAGTAAATTAAGTTTATATCATGATTTATGCAGATTTTTTGCATTTTAAAGTAAACATAAGGTCAAAGTCGGTCATATAGTTCTCGCGTAATCTTCTGGATAAACAAACAGACGGACGGACAAAGTGCTACCAAATTTGAATAGCAAGAGCAATTGCTTCATTTCACAATAAATTTGATTTCAAAATTGATTTTTAAAAGTATTAGTAGTAGCTGCAATAATCCATACTCGCTCTCGCTCTGAAAAAAAGTCTAAATTCTGATCAAAATTTACAACTGGATATTGCAATTTTGTCAAAATTTAAAGATCACATTCCTCATTTTTCTCATTATTTCAAGATATCGTAATACGATTATGTGCTTATATGGCTTTTTATCTGCTATAAAAAAGTATAATTTATCGATTTGATATATTTACTTTTAAATTACATAACTTGTATCAGAAACTAGATTTTTTTTGAAATTTCAAAATATTCGACTTGTATTAGAAAATTTTTGTATTTTTTAGAATTTTGCAATTTGATATTTTCAAATTGATAAATTTTCAATTTAATTATGTAGGGTACTATAAAATTAATTTTTGTAAGATATCTGAAATCTCTGTTTTCCTTTGTTCTAACCAAATAGAATGGTTTTGAGATCATATTCATAGGTAAACTTTGAGCTTAAACTCATTTAAACTTTAAATTCTAATGATAAAAGTAAAACTTGAAATATTTTAAATACTTTATAAAAGGGAAAAAAGAGAATATTAAAAAGACTTGAATCAAGGAGTAAAAAACTTTTTGGATTTTTTCTACCTACTATGACTATCCGTATACCTAGGTATGTATTAGGTATACTGTTTTACAACAGAGAGTCTGATGTTTTCCTTCTCAAAGGCATCAAAAAATTGGCAAACTTTTTCAAATATTAGTTGAATTACAACTTTTTTGAAGTTGAAAAAACTTTTTTTTTAGGTAGACTTGTACTACAGACTACTATGTAGGTACATATTCCAAAGTACTAGACGTAGGTTCGAACACATTTTAATTCATCCTATCTTTAGAGTTCATCTTACATTTTGAATTTTCAAGTTTCAAGTCTCCAATTCTACTACTATTACGATAGTACTAGTACTAGTAGACATTATGTCGAAATAAAGGGGGGAAATTTTAATAATATATTTATATGCGATCATCAAAAATCAAAAGTTTTGTACTAAATTCTCTTTTATCTGTATCATATACTGCTGGAATACTGAAGTATTGGAGACTAGACTAGAGGAAAAGGTCTTTTTTACTTTACTAGTAGAGTACATACTACATACTGTAGTAGTACAGTACAAAAGAAATCAATTTGTTTATCAGATCCTAATATCTAGACTACTTATGTACATATTTACTACTGTATTACCAAATACAATCGATTGAAGATTTTCAAATTTTGTCCTACAGTCCTAATGTAAGTTTAAGTGTCTGATCTAGTACTAGGTACATCCTAATATTGATTTATTATTCGGAATTTGCCTAAATGTCCCAAATATATATGGATTACTAAATGTCAGTTTGCTAATAAATTGGCTTTACAGGACATAGTTAGGTACTATTTATCATTTCTATTTTACAAAAAGTTCGAGTTAGAATTTTGCACTGCATTGAAACTTAGATTTGAATTAATATATCTACTCGTACCTTACAAGTTTAAAGAATCCAAATTATTTTATGATATTTTTTTCAATTTTGAAGTTTAAGTGGTAGGGTATTAAAGGCTATAGCATTCATAATACACATGTATACTACTGATACGGTACCTAGGTAGAATGTACCAGTAAATATTTGAATATATTGTATCTTGTAATAGATAAATAGATATTGTCACATATTTCCTTTGAACCGGCTGGTATTTCTTTTTGATTTGATTTAAAAGTGTAAGTTTTGTCAGTTTATTTTTGAGTCAAATATCATACAATTTTCAGTACCCTACCTTATACAAGATACAAGGAGAAAAATGCATATTAGAATATCCTGCCTAATTCTGAAAACTATTTTGTCAATTTTTTTTGTTGAGTTTTTTGTGGATCTGTCTATGTGAGGTTTTTGAGTACATTTTTGGGCAAATAGAAGAATTCAAGTGAAATGGTTCGAGATAGGAAATATTCAAACATAAGTAGATCATGTACCCTAGTATTTTAAAATACTGTAAGGTATATTTAATATTAGGTACATTTATCCTTATTCTTACTATTGCATTTGGAAAAGTATCTAGCTACTTATGTACTAGTACTACAACTATTAGATAGAATAAGAGATATCAGTAGTTGAAATTCGAAATGGTTTGATTGATTTTTCTTGAGTTCATATTGCCCTCAAGAAATTTATGTCTCCATCCATTCGGTTTTGAAACTCAAATTCAAATTCAAATTCAAAACTCACAGTTTGCCCTTCAGATATCTGTAACAAAATGTTCTCTACAATATTACATTACCTACACATATTTATCAGTACATATACCTTTAGCCCTATTTATTTACCCACAGTCTCTACAAATAACCATTACAAGTTGTTGAAACTTGTCAAAAATTGACAAAAATCAAATTTATCAGCAAAATTTTGAGAAAATTTATAGATTCTGGTACAAATTTCTAAAAAAATTTTTTTGAATTTTGAGCAAAAAATTGAATATTTGTAAGCCATAAGGTTAATTTACTCTCCAAATAACCATCACAAGTTGTTGAAACTTGTCAAAATTGTCAGTCATAAGAAACAGACATTATAAAATGAATTTTTAATGGTTTTGAGACTTTATATAGGTAGGTATAAATGATTTTTAATACTTTAAAGTCATTGGGTTGACCAAGAGGTGTGACTATACAATAGAAATTGCAATAATTTTGACATATTCAGTGTTTACATTATCATTTTTAAATACAATTAGGTACTTATTTATAAGTAGTAGTGAATTTGGTTCGCTCTTTTTTGTATACCTTGTACAGCTTCGTAAGTAAATTTCAATATTTCTTACGACTTGACTCATGACATTTTTGGCAAAAATATTCTCTCCATATACGAGTATGGTAAGGCATAATACCATGGTGTACATTGTAGGTATTCATATTTATAGTTATAGTGTATATTTATATTTAGAAGTAAGCAAGCAAGGCAGGGAAAACATATACCCTCAAAATATTGCATGAATATTAAATTGACTTTCTTCACATAACCGTAAATACATTATAGATAGATATCAAGTAATGGTAACCTAACATAAGCTCAAGATAAATATACTCGTACTCGTCGTTGGGTAACTATCAGTATTACTTCTCATGGTAGGTAGGTACTTATTTCTTATTTATGACACTGATTTAGAAAAAAAAAAAGTTCAAAGTCTCTGAAATTTGAACTCGAAAATCTAGGCGAAAGTTGATGCACGAATTAGAATATTTCTTTCAAGTCTAGTTGGTACAGTTCCACTATTAATATTTGAATTTATTTTTAAATAACATGTTAACATTTAACATTTCAAAGGTTATTTACTCACACTTTTTGCAAATAACATTTTATCTAGGGCTAGGAGGTATATTTGTACTATTTGTATAAATAACAGTAACAAACTAGTAGTTTTTTTTACATGTTTGAGGCTTATTTAATGTACCCTACAAATATATAAGTAATCAAAATTAAAATTTCCAAAATTTAGCTTTAGAGCTACCCGAATTAAAATAAAATCGCAAAATTTTTGAAATTTTTTGGAGATTTAGGCAACAAATTCGAAGATTCTGAGCTAAATGGTTTGATAATTTGAAATAGTAGAGTATTCTTAACAAAAGAGTTCTAGAGCATGTAATATCCTCACTAAATCGAGGGGGACTTTGAAAAAGTAGGTTTGTAATTTACTTTGTGCAGATTTATTTCAATTTTTTGTCAGGTTATCATTGAACTAATCTAAAGTATTCAAAAATGCCAGCAAATTACTTAAAAATATGGTTTTTTTTCATAAACTGGAAATTACTCGAAAAAAATGGAAAATTACTTTACAAAATCGAAATCTAATTTAACCATGCTTAATCGATCTTTTGAGTAAGAGGATTGTTTTTCGAGAATTTTGCTGCTCAAAATGTGTCATACTCGTCCTCAGCTGGATGTTAAACACTTTGATGAGATTTTGGCTAAACTAAAATCCATATTTGTGTATAGATTTATTAGAGATAATACCTAAATATAGTAAATAGGTATGTTTCTATTCAGATATTGTACATAAATATGTAATCAGAACGTAGTTAGTTGAGGAAAATCATCATCGAAATGTTTTTGCTGACTCGAAATTATTCAAATCTATCTCTAGGAAAACTTATCCATAAATGATAAAGATAAATGTAAATCCGGATATACATACATAAGTGTAAAAGTATATTGGTTATATAAAATGTATAGAATTTATAAGGGGGAAATTTCAAAAGCAAAGAGAGACTAATCGAGTTTATTTCTTGGCACTTTCACTGCGGGTGTTCTATTCAGAAAGTAAATACGGTACTGTACATGAGTATATATACGAGTAATATTCACAATATACATTATACAATTTACTTATAAGGAAATAAGAAATAAATATAAATGTAAATACCCTTTTAAACATCAAATTGTAAATTATGTTCAAGCTATACAGCAACATTTCAATATAAAGAACCTTGTAAATTATGATTACTTAAGGATAGTAAGATCTTTGGAGATTTTATTGACTTTTTAAATTCCATTTGCATTTGTAACAATCGAAAATTGAATTTTTAATTTTTAATTTTGATTGGTATATTCTTTTACCGTTGAATTTTGTAACTTTTGAAAGTTTAAAAACTTGATAGTACTCGTAACTTAAAAATTTTTAACATAGGTATTATCTATCTTTCACTTTAGACTAGGCTTTAATCAACTCACTAGAAGTTAATTATAAATTGTGCAAGAAAAGCGCTGTAAACGTCTCAAATTACCCCATTTTTCAGGGACAAAGGTCAATTTTCTGGTTATATGGACATGAAATTCGGAATCTCCGTCATTGATTACCCCTTACCATTAGTACACTTAAACCGCTTTTTTGATTTCTCCCATATGATTAACATGAGGAACACTTAAAGGGTCCCCTGACCCCAAGGGGTAAGGCAATCTGAATGCACAACTAGACCCTATAAGGGTCCTTCATAATAAATTTGGCCAAGATCGGTTAAGTAGTTTTCGAGTTATGCCGCGAACATACAGACAGATAGTCGGACAAAGTGCAAGCAAAGTTGAATTGTAAGTGCTCGCTTCGCTCGCACAATTAAGGTACCCTTAGAACTACACAGAATTACACAAAATTTGAAACCTATTGTGCCAAATCAAATGAAGATTTGGTCATTGCAGATATTCAAAAAGGGATAAATTCTAATTTCATATATTTGTATGTACTTTAAAGTTTAGAGTACCCTACTTTAATGTAGATATAAAGAGTCTATATGATTATAATGTACCTTAAGTTAAGTAGGTAAATGTAATTAAAAGTTTAATTAAAAATATCAGAATGTATGTATTTAGTGTAGGTACTTTTATAATTGAAAAAAAATAGAAAAAGTGAATTGACTATATAGGTACTCGTAGTGTAGGTACTTAACTAAAGACTTTTTTTGTAATATAGGCTTTGCATTTTAATCACCTTTATTAAAGACATTTTTAAGGAAAAGGATCTTTTTTAAGGATTTAAAGGGTACTTTATAAAGAAATTGTACCCTATTTAACTAGACACTATTTACACAGAGTATTTACACGATATTTTAAACTCTTGGGTTTAAGGTTCGAGACATTTTGTGAGATTTTTGTTTTCCATAAGCTATTTCCATAAACTATTTGCTATATAGTAGGTATCTATAGTATAGTATAGTGTTTTCCCCATCTATAAAATATACTGATGAGAATTGAGAATATTTTGGAATATATTTTAATAATTATTAGCTTTCTTGCACTTTCTTTAATTATCTTCTGTGAATAGGGAAGCACTTGAGAAAATTAAACGATTAAGAAATTGTTAATTATAAGCAATAATCATGATTTGTTCAACTTTGCCCTTCTTAAGTACCCTACCTAGAGTAATAAAAGTAGTAGGTATGCAAAGGTACTTAAACAAGAATAATGCGAATATTTCTTTAATATTTAGATTAGACCTGATATGTGCAGTTCAGATTTAATAGAGCTTAAATGGATTTAAAATTACTTTCCAAGCCTATTATCAAGATAGTAAGAAACATTAGGTACAAGTTTACATCTCCAAATTCTCCAAAAAGCCATAATTATAATTGTTCAAAATTCAAAAATGTCAAAAAGATCATTCTTACGGTTAGATAATATACTATTATTGGAAAATTATGACATTGTAATCATTAAAGTACCTTTAAATCTATATTAGAATCAAGAAAATATTATCTTGCTATCAAATAAAGAAAAAATATGAATTTTATAGTTAAATTTTTAGTTATTTTTTTACTAGAAAGTAAATGTTCTACTTCTACTATCTAACATTTGGAAAAAAACAATAATTTTGATTAGATTTATTGATAGTAAAAATTACTAGAAAAAGGCCATATAACTAAAATAAATTTTTTACCAATAAATTGCTGAATTTATATTTTTTGGAAGCAAATTTTAGCAAAAACAAATTCAATCTTTGGACATTTTGATCATTTTGAGTGTTGGACATTTCAAGTGTAGGTATTTGTCCTTATAGACATTCTACCGACTATTCTGTAGTAAGTAGTGTATTTCAAACAGATGCATTTAAAAGCTTCAAAATTTCAGATTTCACAAAAGGTGAGTTAAATGACCCGGCTAAATGTCCCATTTAGCTCAAAGATTTAGGGTTGAAAATAAGCAATTAAACAAAAATCATATAAATTTTATCCCCCAAAATTTATATTCAACAAAAAACTTACAGAAATTTAAATACCCAGTATAGAATCCATTCAGCTACCACTCGTATTCATAAAGTAAAGTAATATGCAATGCAATGTTTGTAGTGTTTTGTTTTATTGCTCAAAATATTTGAAATTCTTTACAAAATCTTGAGAAACTGCGTGTATAACACTGGTTAATAGTATAAAATATAAGGTAAAGTATGTAGGGTACTTTTAGTAAAATATATTATAACGAAAGAATCCTTTTCAAGATTATGATATTGTATGATATTTTTTTTGCACAGATAAATTGAGAAATAATGAAGAAACTTGAGACTTGAAAACTTGTAGGTACTTGTACCGATACTTGTACTACTTAAACTAGTACTAGTACATGCATTGGTGTAGGATATTATTTATTTTTGTCCTCAATAAATCCATTTTTTTCTGCCTTCTCTTTACCTTCTATTATTACTTTTTAATGGATTTATTTGTACACCGAAATTGAGACTTACTTGGGAAAAAATAAATGTATTTTTATATTTATCGAGCACAAAATACACAGAACAGAGCAGAACCAAAGATACGAGAAACCAAAAACACGTACTTATTACTTATCTGTATTTTATTCGAATTTCTTATTAAAACTCTGTATTTCCCTCAAGACCAAAATTTCTCAAATATCCCTACTATACTACCTACTTATATTCAATGGTTGAACCACAACTGATCACTTTTATTCTACTGATACTTTTGATACGGATACTTTCTTGCCTATAATGTAATGGATAAAAGATTGGATATTAACTTGAAAAAAGAGACACAAACACAAATTGAGAGGATTCTAAGATAAGATTAGAAAAAGATTAATCCAAAAAGATCAAAAAGTTTGGCCACAAAAAAACTTGTGTAATTAGCTCTTAAAGACCTTTCATATAGAATAGAAATTACTAACCTTTCCCGTTTTATAATTTATAAGACTTTTTTTCCAATTTTTTTTTAGATTTGTGCTTGATTTTTTGAAAACTTTTTTGGTTTATGGTGCTATCGGTTAGATTGTCAAACTCGTACTGGACTTACATAATACAATTCTCAAGATCTTGTAGAACTTGAACCGAGTTTTACAGTAGGGTACAGATATGCGCGAGGATTTCGTATATTTTTGTGTAAAATCGTGGGAGAAAGCTTATTTTCTCTTTTTCGTATATTTTCTAATAGTTAGGTTGGTAAAATACTTGTACTGGTACTACTTGTAGGTTCAAAATTCGTATTTCAGTATTATTTTAGTAGGTATGGTATGGTGTAAGTTGAAAATTTTAGCCATTCATATATTTGGATAGAAAATATAAACATTTTGAGGATAAGCTGGAGCTCAAATATCTCACAGTATGGCCTGGAATAATTCGGTGTTTTTTTTTGGACAATTCCAGTTGAGGTTTTTCGGTCTGTTCGAATGTCTATCTGTCGGTTTTTATCCGGTTGATTTCATTTCAATGGGTATTTTACTATACTAGCAACTTATATACTATGTTAGTATTTGCTTTTACTTTGCTTTCTCTCAAAGTCGGCATCATCATTATCAAATTCAAAGAATGCAAAGATCACAAAACTTGAAATTAAACCCTTAAAATCACAATTTTGTTTCAAAAATTACAATCCTTTTTCAAATTTCGACTTTTCTCGTCCCTTATATTTGACATTTGTTGCGAAATAAAAGTGTATTTTTGCTCAAGTTTAGCGATGCATACAGTATAATCAATCACACATAAGTATGGTATTTTCTTTTTTTAAGGGTTTTTTCTTTGCTAGTTTAACCGAGTTAAAGCTTACCAGTTTCACGAGGGTTTGTGCAAAGTTTGGTCTGAAGTTTAAACTAAATATTGATAGAAAGATATACTTTAGTACCCTACCTATATTAAACCTTATTCATATTCATTTGAATGAATGCAAGCTAATTTCAAGCATAAATCAGATAATGGGATATCTGGCCGAAGGCAAATTAAATATTTGATAGATACTAAAATTGTACTCTGTACTCTATATTATGATGTACTGATAGCAAGGTTTGTTGTAGATTTGTAATTTCTAATTTGGAACAAATTATTACATTACTAGAAGTACACAAAATACTAATTATGCATAGGTACTACTATCTGAATACAACTGATGTGATTATCTAAAATTTTAATAAAATACCTAGATTAATATTTTTAGAATTCCCTCCTAAATATGAGATATTTACATCATATATATGCTTAAATTAGGAGATAAAAAATTCGGCTAATATCGGTAAACGTATTCACGGCTATTTTAAAAAGCAAATAAATTTAGATTTCAGATAATAAAGTAAGTAAAGGACAGAACGAACATGCATTTATAGTCATAATAATTAGAATTTAAAGCATTTTTATTTTAATAAGGTTATTCAGAGATGTACATACTTTAATTTAGATTAAAATTTGGATTAAAATTTAGTACCAATTTTACAATTTTACAATCAATTTGAATTATTTTTTTTGGGTAAAGTTCATATTTGCTATTTCATTCAGATACGAGACTAAAAAGTGATCCAAGAAAGCTAGTTTCCGATTCAGATTCTTGCACATTAGCATTTTCTCTTGGATTCTCTACACGACTTTGACCCTGACCTTGACCTTGACCCTGACTTTGATCCTGGGTATTTTCATTTCCATTTGCTCCAAAAGCTGTATTTGCTAATGGTGGATTGCTGGTTTCACATTCTTCTGGATTTGACTCTTCTGGTGTTCGTCGAAATGGGTTTAAACAAGTAATATCTTGAGCAATAGCTGGAAGATTGGGCAAATCCATGACGGTGTAATTCTCTGACACTGACATCCATTCGTGGGGTTTAAAATTAAAATTAAAATTAAATTTTGGGTCAGAACTAGGATTCAAATTAGGATCTTCTAGGGATTCTTTCGTGTAACCTCTTCGAAGACTTTCATCTGAAATTGATGCAGTAATTCCATTTTCATGCAACAAGGTTGGTTTGACTCGTTTTTGAAGAACTTCATCTGACAATTGTTCACCTTCAACTAGTTCATTTGTCACTGATTGCGTTTGCTGATCTTGATCTGTTGGTATTCTTGGTGTTGAATTGAAGACGGATATTGAGTCATTTTCAGAAACTTCATTCTCAGCTTTCCATATTACTTGAAATGATGTAGGCTTATTTTGATTTTGAAGTTGTTTACCATTAGTCTCATCAGTTTGTGTTTGTTGACCATCAAGTCTCTTCAGAGCAGAATTAAATTTCTGTGTGTTGCCTTCATCTCCAAAGATTATAGATTTTAGAGCTTCTCGACGACGAAAATAAAGAGCTCTAGCAGCAGCACCATTCTTCTCTCGGAGAGCTTGTTGATCTTCTGCTCTTTTTAAAGATGCCCTAAAGTCCTCTTCACTAACTTCATTTGCATTCTTTAAGATTGGTTTTAATGGCTTTTTTTCAATTCGATTTTGACTTTGAGTACTTGAAGCAGTGGCATTCTGTTCAAATTGAGTTTGTTGATCTGACAGTTTCTTTAAGGCTGAAGCTACACGTACAGCAGTTACTTCCTTTCTCATTTTTAAGATTGGTTTCAGAGGTTTTTGATCATTTTGATTTTGAAATTGGCTACCTTTAACAACAATGGCACTACGATCTTTTTCAGTTTGAGTTTGTTGAGCTTGATATTTAATCAAGGCTGAGATCACATCGTTTCCAGTAACTTTATTTTCCACATTTGATTTTGAAAATGATTTCAAAGGTGTTTTTACAACTTTTGATTGAGTTTTTTGAGCTTGTTTCTTTAAAGCTGATTTTGAACTTTCTTCACTAGCTTCATTTTTCATTCTTACGCTTTGACGTTTTGACCACTCTCGAGGTCGAAATTTCTGACCTCGTTCAATATAAATTTTATCTGATGGAGTTCGATAGGCTTGAAGTTTCTTAAAAACAAATCTCGAAACATTTTCAATTACTTGATTTTCCTCTTTCCAGGTTAATTTTAGTGGTTTTTGATTACCTTGAATTTGAAATTTCTTACTTTTACGGCCAAGGATTTGTGATTGAGAATTATTATAATCGTTTTGAATTAGTGAAGCTTGAGATTTCTTTAAAGTTGGTTTTAAAGCTGGATTTGAATTCTTCATAATTGGCTCAGTTTCCATCTTGAAGAGTGATGATTTTTTAGATGTTTCTAACGAGGATTTTCGACTTCCAAAGTCAGCTTTTTTCCATTTGGATCCATTTGGATGATATGATGTTGTGATCTCAAATTGTGGATGATATTTGTTCAAAGCTCCAATACTGTAATCAAGTTCTTGAATTCGACTTTTGAGGAGTTTGATTGTGGATTCTAGAGGTTTTTCATTTCTCGATTTGAGTCGTTGCATATCCAAGAAGGTGAAGATTCGTTTGTTTAAATTAGGAATTGGTTTTTGTTTTGGCTTCCTTGCCCGTCTCGGTTTAAGACTTTCAGTTGACGATGATTGTTCTTTTACTGGTTTTACTGGGTCAAATTTTGGATTAATTCTTGCTGCAACTCTTGATTCGACTTTTGATGCAACTTTTGATACAACTTTTGATGTAACTTTTGATCCAATTTTTGATTTTGGTTCATCCTTTGGTTTTGAAGAATTAGGGCGAATTCTGACAAGCTGATTGAATTCATCACGAGTGTGATGTTTTTTTGCATTTCTCCAATTTCTGGCAATTTTCTCAACCATAGCTTTGGCAATGGCTGGAGATTCTGTATCTGATGTGTATGCTTCTGTCGATGATTCTGGGACATAATCCTCAAAGTCTCGTACATCAATGTGCTGTCAAAAAAATAAAATAAAATATAAAATCGGTAACTACAAATCATTTCAATTTCAAAATAGCTACCCACCTATTCTCAATTTTCAAACTATTTTAACTTTAAAATTATCATACTTGGTCGCAATCATAATGTCAAGTTCAGATCGTGTCAAATATCGATACAAATTACAAACCTACATTACATAATACATACATACTAAATACAAGCTTACCTACCCTACTATCATTATGTAGGTGTAGGTACAAGGGATACTTATTAATATATACAAATTTTCTTCAAAAATATGCCAATTGTAACCTCTTTTATTACTATGCTTAGATTACCTTTTTAAAATTGTATTTTAAGTACAAATACAAAGCATTAAGTATATTATAAACTAACAATCCGATAAAATTAGATTGTAAAATGAAATTTCTTATTACTTATTTACTGATATTATTTACTACGAGTATTAGTAATTAGCAATTACATGTATGTATGTACATATTTGAAATTTTCAAAAAAGTCTTTAAATGGGTTATAAATACATCAAATCTGACTTAAAAAGTCAGAATCCAATTCAAGTTAAAAAAATGAAGCTTTTCACAAGTATAAACATATAGTACCCTACACATAGAAAATGTCCTTTGTTTCTTTTTAGTTTAGATTAGGTATGCTATAATTTATAAAACCTACATACAGTAATACCTATAATAGATGTTACCAACTATGTAATAGTAAATATTCGATACCTATCCTAACTAGGCACTAGACCTTATATAAACTTATATGTAATAGTTTCTAATTTATTTAGACTATATGATAATAATGTCAATTGCCAAATGACAAAAGTTATTAGAATATTAAATTACCTCCATCGATTTCAACATCTCAAGTAAATGGGTTTGGTCAAACTGAAACTCTGGGAAATCATCGTTCTCATCATCTGCATCATTCTCATAATCAAAATTCACATTTTTTTTGAAAATTCGAATTGGTCTCTCATTGGCTACTGTTGGGTATTCTTCAGGGTACTGTGGATATCCAAAGTGTTCTGGGTATTCTTCAAGGTATTGTGGGTAATTTGAGTTGTTTTCAGTCGATTTGATTCTAAATTCAAGCATATCTTGTATTTTTGCTTCAAGTCTTGCTGAACTTCTTAGTACTGGTGGTGGTCTTGATGGTAAAATGGGTAAAATTGGTACACTAGGGATCTGTTCAGATTTCTGTTGAGATTTTTTAAGAAATTGGAAATCCTGATCCTTCTTTTCCTCTTGTTGTACTCGACTGTATCTCGACACTACTGCTGCTATTTCTTTGTCAATGTCATTTCCGGTTTGATTTATATCACTTTGAGCCAACTTTTTCTCTTTTCCAGACTCCCCTTTAGGATTGGTTCTGAGTTTGATTAAATTCATGTCCTTTGTCTTTACCTTACCACTACTGTGTAACTGAACAATGGATTTTGATTTTGCTTTTGCTTTTGATACTGGTGGTGAAACCCCGATTTTTTTCATTTTTCCATCAAGAGTTGTCTTACTATGACTAGTTGGTTTTTTCTTTTTCTTACGAATACGAATACGATTACGACTACTACTACTACTACGACTACTACTACGACTACTACTACGACTACTTTTAGATGTCACTTTTTGTTTGCTGTCGATGAGTTCTTGAGGGATAAGAGGACCCACAGAGACTATCACCCCATTTTCCATATTTATAATCAGTGGTGCTGTTTTATTCATACTACGTACAGACTTGAAATCCATACTGCTGGCTGATTCTTTAATTCTTGCCAGGCAGAGTATTTTTGAGAATTAATTTTTGTTGAATTTTTGGAATTTGAGGAAATTCTTGGTCTTTTTTGAGACTTTTGTATCATTCCAAGGAAACAACTTTTTTCGTATCTATGATTTTTATTTACATTCTACTCGTAGATTTGAATTATGTAGTTCTTTAACTTTTGGGTATATTTGACGAGAGATTTCATTCTAAATTCAAGATTTGTCCCTAAACGTACTTATAGCAAACGTACGATAAGTATAGGATCTAAATAGGCCTACTGCTTTTGATTGAATTTAATACTTGAGCAATGAAAAATAGGATTTATAGTGATTTCAAAAATTTAAGATTAGATTTGAATATACTATCTAATACACTCTATTACATAAATTAAGTACTATATCTCTAAACGATATACAGTACTATGAGTACTATGAGTATATGTAGGTTCTCTGACTCTAATGTAAATCAATAAAGGTTATAGAATCTCAAAATGCTATCAATTTCTAGATTTTCGCAAAAAATTAATAGTATCAGTATATACAGTAAGTATATAGAAAGATTTTATTAAAAAAATGTGGAAAAGTAAATAGATAGTTAATGGCTTAATATGACACATTTAAAATAGTAGGTAGGTAAGGTAGGTACTGCAAAAATTCTAAAACTACAAATTATTTTAAGTATTATTTGATTAAGTTTCCTTTATCCCAATCTTCAAGTATAAATCTTGATCCCATTTCTCCAATTGCAATACATGTAGCTATATCATAAAATTTGTAAAATATTAAAAATTATAAAGATTCAAAATTATATAGGCATTTTAAAATCGACCTTATGGCTATGAATTTTACCTTGAATATTTGAACTAACGATCTCTGGCATTATTGAGGCATCAATGACCCTTAGATTTTGAGTTCCTTAATTAGCAATTAAAACCATAATTAGATTGATGAGATTTTATTAAATTGAGACTATTTATATCAGTAGTATCACACCTAAAACTCTCAAACTCGAGTCTACAACTGCCCCAGAACTTTGTGATTTCCCCATAGCACATGTACCTATGTATGTAAAAGCAAACATTCAATTTCAATCAATAATCAAATTTTTGGCATTTTGAGATAATCAAATCAAATCAATAAATTAACTACACTTTCAATATTTAAATTTTAATTACATATCTTTAATTACCAGCAGGATGGTAGACTGACAAAGTATAATGTTTCAGATAGCAAGCCCAATATTCCTCACTACGATATTCTAAATGAGAACAACTTGGGAATGGTTTTGAACTCAACGTCGCATTCAGTGATTGAAAACTTTTTGTATTTTCAACCATTTCTAATGCAAATTTCATTCCTGTAATTAAACATTGGGAAATTGGCTATTAAAACTCTAATCAAATTATTAATTTCTCTCTAAAATGACTATACTGTATATAAGTACATATATTATGTAGGTATGCATTATGCATGCAGTAATAAATGTATAAAGTACCTTCCAGGATAATTTTTGAATCTTCTGGATTTTCTAGATAATTTGGGTCTATTAACGGTGGATCCTTAAAATTTTCTGATGCTAGTCTGATTGTACCCTTTGATTTAGGCCGACTTATAATAGACCTTTAATAGTACAAAAGTAGTAAAGTAAAAATGATTGTATCTGGTCCAAATTAGCCTTAAATATAAATTTTGAATTCTCTATGTACTGTACTGATATAAGACTTTTCTTAATATTTTGCAGCTTTTGACATAAAAAAAATTAACCAATAACCCGATAAATTTACATGCTGATATTTTACGTTTCTAGATTATTTTTTTCTATGTCAGAAGCTTCAAAATATTAATAAAAGTATGAAATAGAATCCAGAATTTATATTTTGGACTAATTCTGGTAGCATTATATAATATAGATCAGTCGGTTTTTGGACCAGTCAGTAAACATTAGTTAGGAATTAGGAATACCAGTAAAAATGAAAATATACTCTGATATTTTACGTAATAACGGCTCTAATCTATGTATGTAGGTAGGTTATTTTTATTTACATGATATGAAATGAGTCTTGCCCAGCTACAGGTCTATAATACTCTTCGGCGATTTCTGGTTTCAAATTGAACAATTGTGATAGTAATTCTGGACCTTCTTGATGAATTGGTAGGCCCAAAAGTAAAATTTGATTATCAGGCCATTTTGATCTTTCATCTTTAAATTTGTCATTTTCTTTTTGTATTGAGGAACTTATGAATCCAGTTGCTTGAACACCTGAAGAACTTAATGGGCCTGAACCTCTTGCCAAGTATTCAATCAAGTGTCTTGGACCAGAATCTCGATCCAGGAGAAAAGTCAATTTTTGATTTATAGTGAATGGTCCTACTAAACCTATTACATGGTCCTGAAGATTTGAACCTACACCTGGAGAATCTACTAGATCTCTTATCTAAAACCATATAAATTTAAAAAAAAATTGTATTAAGATCCTTGATTGGGTTAGGACACTTCAAATATCTTTAGTTTACCCCAAATTCTTTCAAGTGTTCTGAAGGTCCAACACCTTTATTGCATAAAAAGTTAGTTTTAAAGTTTTCATTAAATTTTTTTAAACAAATTGCTAACCTGAAAGCATAAGTAATTTCGGATTTCCAATAGTTCCAGCCTATAAAGTCAAACCAAAACCAAATTGTATGTAGGTAGAACTCTTCAAATTTTTTATGAATTCTATAATAATTTCTTATAACTCAAATCAAATCCTTTTAGTAGTATGAAGATAGTAGGAACTATCAGTACCCTACTTATATTTAACTAAAATTTACCGATAGGATAATTTCATTTTTTGCCAAAGCCTGATATTTGAATCCAAAATTTTCATATTCTACTCCATATGCCAAATTCTCACTACCTAGAAATAAAATCTTAAAATAAAGAATTAAAGTATTAATATCTAATAATCAGTAGTTGTATGAAATATTAGATTTTATAAGTACAAAATTATTCATAAATAATCATCTATTACAAGTAATTTCAATTTCAATAAGTACCTTATAGACTTCTGAATATTTTCGAATTACAAGGTTATTTCTTGTTCTCAAAGGATCTAAAAAGGCTTGGAAAGATCCCCATCTCCGCCCATTCTTGATAGTAAAAACGAACTCAGAGAAACCTTCCAATAAAGAAAATATCTTGAAATGATTTCAAATTTCAAGTGCTTATTCAAGTAATACTTTATAGTATAAGTAATATAGTACAAGTACTAGTATTTATTAGAGTTTAAAATTTTAAGCTAGAAATCAATTTCCATGAGATAAGATTGAAATATAAATACAGAATCAGCAGAATACATTTTGAACTGTACGATCCCTATAGATAAGCATCTTAAATTTTAAATCTGAACAACACTCTGTATTTATGAGACTTTTCCATTTATTTTTGATGTCAAAAAGATAATCTTTTTATTATCATTTTTTACATTTACCTTCAGCACCAGGCCCATTTAAATCTCTCTGATTGTACCCAAGTTCTTGAGCAGCATCCACGAAATATGGTGCTAATAGATTGTACGATGTTTTTTCAATATTTAATTCTCCATTTGTTCCATGGTAAGTTTGATCAACTATAAATATAATATTATATACATAGGTAGGTAGTGAATAGTCTCAAATACATATTTTGAAAATATCTATGAGGATCAGGTGTATCTTACATTCCCCATCAGGTTCTGCCAAATAATTCTCAGATTTTTTGAAAAAGGGTAAAAAGTTCTCATAAGACCATCGATTATCGCCGGTCAAGTTGGCCCAGTTGTCATAATCATTAGGATTTCCTCGAATATAAGCTAATTTCACCATATAGGATTAGTTGAAACACAAAATATTTTCATAAATACTCTGTAATACCCATAAAATTGAGGTTTGAAGTTCCCCTAAAGAAATCATGAGACAAAATTTGTAAGTTTAATCAAACTCATTAAATTTTTGCAAGATTTGAGTAGGCACCAATTGTTCAACTAAAAATATATTTTTCTTACCCTAAAGATTTACCTCTGGGCCATAAGCTAGACTATTTCTCAAAGTAAGTTTATTAGAAATCTATTAAAATAAAAGGATTAATATAATCTGTAGGTACTTGATTATTGAGAGATAGACAAGAATGTTTTTGAGGTATTGTTCTATATATCCAATCAAGAGTTGGGTTATTTGGAAATAGGCCAGACATTGCCGGTATAGCTTGTAAAGGGTTAGGTTCCCCTGTTTTAAAAATATTTTTTTTTAGAAAATTTTTAATTTTGTAAAGTATTTGATAAGATTTCTACCTCCGGCTTCCAAAAGTAATACTGTAAAATGCTTCATAAAGTAAAAATATCATTTTACAATTACTGATATCATAAATCCAAATAAAATAATCTTACTTCAGATAGTCGATTAGCTATTATTGAACCCGTAGTCCCAGCCCCGACTAAAATGGCACAAAATTTTATGATTATTTATGAAAATATGTATGAAAACGGTGACATTTTATCTCAATTTGTTCTAGAGTATAGTTATTTTATTATATCCCAAATCTGTAATGCAAATATTCGATCAAATTAATCTTGTAGATTAAAATCAAATGAATCATTTGAAGGTTTGATTTGCTTGAGACTGAGCCAATATTTATATAAACAAGAGAAATGAGAATTTGTTGAATTTCAAAATACCTATCAAAATTTCAAATGGGATTTTAGAACAAGATATGAAATAATTTATTGCTCTAAAATAAATTAATCTTTGTTTTATTTTATAAACTACGAGTATACTATGCAGTAAAAATATACAGTAAAATATTATCAACTTACCAATAATGAAATCAAAAGTTTCCCCAGGAGGAAATCGATTTAGTGATGAACTCAAAGAGTCTAGTAGGCTGTATTCTTGGATAAAAATGGGGAAATATGCAAGGCCAGAGTACAAAATGAGATTCATAACTGCCATAAAAAGTGTTGAAATTGAGGTGATTCTCGTCATACCCCTGAGAAAGGGGACCGATGAACTCAAACTCTCCATTTTTTTTACAAAAATTATCGATAAATCACAAAAATTTTCAGAAAATCACAAAAATTGTAGCAAATCACAAAAGCTTCGATTACATGACTCTAATCTTGATATTGAAAGAAATTAATTCAAGTCAAGATATGTACGAGTACTTGCACTTAAAATGCAATTTGATTGAAATGAAATGAATATCAGTTTACCTATGATTATTATTTATTTCATAATACATATTTTACTCGTTCTTCACTCTTACTTTTCTTACTCAAGATCAAGCATCAAGTTCTTCTATACTATCTAGTAGTAAAATTTTTTGCGATTGAATGAGATAATAGTATGTGCATAACTATTAACCATTAATCTTAAGAAATCTTATTAAACTTGAAATTCTTATTATTATTTGTACCCTTCTCTTTTCTTTTATACTTTTTTATATTTTATTCTAGGTATAGGCAATAGGTACATACTTAATGTACATAAATTATAATATGTATATTTTCCATATACAATAAAGATCAAATTAATTAAAAGAACCATGTGTACTAGATTACTAGATACGAATCTGTTTTTTAACACTTTCATCTAAATAAAAGGCTACTTTTAAGTTTTAAGTCTAGCATCTATTTAGGTACCTACTACAGTATACCTACCTATTAGTATGTAAATAGGTACAGTATACTTCTAGTAGTAGTACCTTACCCACATAGCTATGCTATAATAGTGTATATAGGGTAGTATGATTCTAAATTTAAAAAATTACTTTCTAGTTTGTAAATATTGTTGCGTTCGTTCTTTTTATGCTTTATGTTACATGTTCATGTTTACGATTATTTGGTTGAAAAGTCGAGATTTGTTATATTTTATACTAAATGGGTTTGGTCTTGGCTTGGCTTGCGAGATTTTTGATTAATTAAAAAACGAGCTCAAGTGTAATTACTTATTACTAGTTGATATTTACTATTTACATTCCCTTTCTGTGATATGTGTAAAATTTAAGTGAATAAAAGTACTGATATCTAGGTAGGGTACTACATATTCATTTGCAGTGGTGTATAGCGATTTGATTAGCTCGCTCTCGATATGATACTAAAAAATTAGTGTTTCGAAAATTGTCAAATTTTACAATTTAGTGCTTATCCTTTAACTTATATGTTAGTAATAACCTTATCAGATAAAATATACGGAGTAGTTAGGATAATTGTAAAAAAATACTTAAAATAAAACTAAAAATCAAATCTGTAATCTGTAATCTGATAACTACCACCTACCTTTAAAATTCTAGAAAAATACCTGTCGATTTTTTTAACAGTACGACTGCATCTAGATCAACGTAGATAGTAGGTACCTACTCATTCTAGAGTATATAAATACTGTAATGTAATCCAATCGAGCTCTTTTGATGGTTTTTTTAGAGTAGGTACTTACGGAGTATGTATATTTTTTTTCTTTTAACACTAATTTCCAGCAGATGCCTAATATTTATGTGTGTCTAATTAATAACTGCAAATGCTTGAAATGGTAAGTGCTTTACAAACTTGTAAGTGTAAGTAAAATGTACACGACATGTATAATTTAAGCATTCAATAACCCTAATAGTAAGAAAAATTATATGAACTTTATATACATTTTTAACTTGGACTTGGAATGACAAAAATGAATCTTTTATTTAAAATCTTAATAGGCAGTATTAAGTATTAGGTAGTGTACGAGTAGATTTAATTTTTGATAGAATTTTAGACAAATGTCTAAGAATGATTCTGCTTTCAGGAAATTTATTTAGGAAACCAGATTTCTATTATGAATTTTTTTAGTTAGTTGTGTTTAGATCCTTAACAAAAGTTTCATCTCTGGAAAAAATTTGACCTTGACACATGCCCGAAAATTGGCCAAAAGGTCAAATATGGGGTAAATTTGGGATTAAATAGCACTTTACAGGTCAAATTGTCTTAAGTTTGGGATCAAAATCTTTCTTTCATCAAGCTGAGTTTAAATATATATGGTGTCATAGCAGGAAGTTCCAAATACGTCTAGAGTCTAGAGGCAGTCTACGTTTTTTTTAAACGTAGAACTACTTCACAGTTTAGCTGCAAATGCAAAAGCTAAGCTTTTATATAGTGTATTTTTATACTTCGGACATGTATCAAGGCCAAATCTATCTAAATGCTCATTTTCCAGAGATTACCCATGTTTCACAGCCATTACAGTCTATTAAATATTTAGGTTTAGATAGTAAATAAGGTACCTACAGTATTACAGTACTATGCAAAATGTCTATTTCTAAACTATTTATATAACTACTTATATACTATATTATGATAACCACATTAACTATAAATGTAGGGTATACAGAATAGGGAAAACCATAATTGTATGTACACTATCTGTAATTTTTAGTTTTAAAGTATTTACATGTATGTACCCTATATGCTACTGCTAAAAGTAGCAGTAGCATTTGAGTTAAAAAGATACCTAGAACTTATTACTATTATTTTCAGAAATCTGCAGTGCAATAATAGTAAAAGTTAAAGGACTCGAAAAGGCAATGGAACTTTTGGAATTCTCTCTTTTTATACGGTTCTATTCATTTTTCATTTCCTTCCAAAACATACTACTACATACCTATTCCTATTAGGTACTGATACTTATCCTTCTTAGAATTAGTACTCGTATAAGTATAAGTAGTAATAGGGTAAGGGTACTTCACTGATATGTAGATAGACTCGTACATATTACAAATTCTTAAAAGTTTGATGACCCATTGATTAGTCTAGAAATTTGTCGAAAAAATGCATCGAGACTCAAGTCGCTTAATCTTTGATTTGCTGGACTACCTATGTCAATAAAACAATTGAGATTCAATAAAATAATTCATCAATATAAATAAAAGAATTTTCAATATTTCATTTTTCAATA
>JAQIXA010001119.1:0-28776 GCA_034699045.1 Nanhermannia cf. coronata Gr-Ori-00579
AGTGATACAGGGGTCAAAAAGAGCCGATTTGGGGGTCAAAAAGAGTCGAAAAGGGGGACAGTTTAAATCGGAGCCATAAATAATTATAATATTATTTACCTTATCATAAAATATACCTAAGTACAATACTACCTATGTACCTAGCCTATACTGATGAGATGATTGATACATACACATACTGAAACATACTTTATTTTTATATATAACAGGAACTATTTACAATTTACAATTTTTATTAATAGGTAGGTAGGTAATTAGTAATTCTTATTTTAGGTATCGGTAATTCAAATATTTTTTTGTATTAATATGGGTAATGGGTATATTGTATATTTTGGGAGAGAAGTTAGAAATATTTCAAATCTCAAATGTCGTAAAGAATTTTAATTTTAACACTTGTATAAAGAACAAAATGAAACAATTATTGGAAAAATCTTATGGGGGGATATTCTCATACATTGATTCTGGTCCCCCATACATTGTTTAAAAACTTTTTCAGTTGCATTCCATATTAAGTAGACCTACCTTAGCATAATGGTAGTATGTATTATGTATATGTAGAAGTAGATAGTATTAATAGTAATAGAGAAATTGAGTATTTTTTTGTGTCTGGGTTTATAAAAAGTTTTACGAAACATTACAATTATGTTCAGAAGGATCTCCTGACGCATCTAAATTATAATAATTACCATTTTAGACATGTTTTAGGATTTGTATAATTGTTGTGTGCTAACCTCTAACTTGTTGTTTGGCTTTTCTACTCGATCTGCGAATCAAGCTACGAGACCTTGGTTTAGATCTAATTGCTAAAAAGGAAAAACTAATTTAGTTTAATTTAGTGCTTATTTCATTATTAAAATTCCTACCTGCATCTTCAGTTAAAAACTGTGGTGTTTTTTGTGCAGGTGGTGGTGAGTGAGCTTTCTTTTTGGAAGTATATGCACTTGATCTTCTTTTTAATCCGGTTTCTTGGTCGTTAATAGGTATTTTTGATAAGTGTAGGAAAGATCTGAATAAATCTGATTAAAAGCAAATATTGTTTATCTTTTAAATGGATTAATTTATTAATTTTATGGTATAAGCAAACCTGTTATATGTGTATCATTTTTAGCAGAGCATTCGGTCGTTTTCCCCCTATTATAATTATAATTGTAAGTCGTAAGTAGAGTAGAGTTAGAGTAGATTTTTAAAATTTTGTTTAAAGAGCTAAGTTTCGATTCATGAAGGTAGAAACCTACATTCCTACTTATTACTCGTATGATTAGTACAAATTGAATGAGAAATAGATCTCAAATTTCAGAAAGGACAAAAAAGTATGGTTATGTATGCTATAAAATAGAATTTGAAAACTGACAACAAATTTCTAGTAATCTTATAAAATTAAAAAAATATTCACTATTCTTTATTCGTTTGTAGATAGGTAGTCCTTAAATTGTCGATTTTTATATTTTTAAGTAGATAGATGCTATTATTACTTGAACCAATTATTTGAGCGTGTTATAAGTTTTTACCTGAAATTTGGCAGATTAGCTGAAACCCAATCTTAAATATTGAAAAAATTTCACAAATTTACCCTTTAATTTTACCTTAATTAATATTAATATAATTTCCTATAACTTTTTAAAATTAAATTTTACCACATATTTCATCAGAGTCGAGGGTACGAGAATCTACTAGATCTATCTTGTTACCTTTATAGATAAAAAAAACTTTAATAAATCCCTTGATTGGATAGAAATTAGAATTAGAAAATATAGTAAGATAATAATTTTGTTTACCAACAACAACAATCGGAATCTCAGAAAAATCGGCACGCTGTTCTCTGATCTCATCAAAACACATTTTTATATGATCAAAAGAGCTTGCATTATCCACTGCATATACCTGGGGAAATTTCAAAAAGTTCTTTTATCGAAAAATTGTTTGAAAAATTAGCTTACAAGTAAAAAAGCATGAGCAGTTGCAATTGAAAGTCGCCTATAAAATTAATTAAAAATATTTTATTAATAAGCTAGATTGTAATTGTAATAAATAGTAGTAGATCGAACCGCATTGCTGGAAACTCCAAATTTCCAGAAGTGTCTAAAATATCAACTTTTAAGGTGATGGATTCAAAATCATATTCCTTATGATGTAGGTCCTGATAAATATATTTTCATATTATATTTATATTTCATAAATTAAGATTTTAATCATAGAATCGTAGTATCTATGAGTAGATGGTTAATTACCTCAACTGTAGCTCGATACTTGTCAGAGAAAGTATTAAAGAGAAATCGCTTCACAATCGCTGTTTTACCAACTCGTCCCCCACCAAGAATTCTGCAATGCAAAGTATGTAGGTATAGGAAAAATGTAATGATTTTATAAAAATGAATAATGTTATAAATCTTACACGAGACGAATTCTTTCATGGTCACCCATTATCATTTGAACATGTTATTTCAAATTTCCCAATTATTGTTAGCTAGACACCTCTATTCCAATTTCTTACGCACCTGAAAAGAGATAAAAAAAATCATTAAAATTATTTTCTTCGTTTTTTACACATTTTGAGAAGGTACTAAAAATTAAGTACTTATTATAGTTAGGGTTAGGATAATATCATTTGAGCTAAATGAATTATTGATCTTTAATAATGGCTTGTGCTAAAGTTAAATTTCATTTTTGAAATTGAATTGCGTATTAAATTGGCAGACAGAAGTTCAACTTCTGGTTGTCACTAATTAACTCAAGATTTTAGTACCTACTACAGGAATCAGGAATGATTTTGATTTGGGTTTTGTTCGAAAAAGTTTTGAGTTTCACTTTCACTTTCATATTCATATCCTATTTCTTACTTTAATGCGTATTAAGAATATCCGTAAAATAAGAATAAGAATAAGTAGCATTTAAGAATTGATAGGCTAGATATAATGTATACTGCTTGCTAATTAGGTATGTCATATCTTAAACTTAAAGCTAAAAGTGGTAGTGATGTTTTACTACTGATAGTACAATCTGAATTGAATTCTAGTTCTCTAGGCTAGGTAATATTGGTATTCTACTGCTACATACTACACAATATGAACATACCATACTACTTTTCTTTCTACTATACTACTCATACTAGGGTACTCTTACATACCTATACATGAATATATTATCTGTATGCAATTTCAGTATCTTTTATGGGTAGTAGGTGTAGGTACTCTACCTACCGTACTACGGATACTACTTACAATTAATGACTAATTAATAATAGGCTAGTAGGTACTTGTATTCTCATTCTCAGAAGCTACTAATACTTATAAGATCAGAGGTACAACGTAAAAGAAAAAAAAACAAAAGTTTTAAAGGTTTTAGAAATGATTCATATTATCTGAACCAAGTTTTAAGTTATCGTATTTTTAGTTTCTGGAAAATTTAAAATAAAACAAGTTTTGCAAAATTCAAAAAAAGATACTCGTGTAGAAGATTCCCCAAGTGGAAAGCAAATTTCTCTTCAATTATTTCGAAAGGGTTAGGACTAGGAGTACTAGGACTCTCCTAGTATTTCCTAGAGTTTTGAGATGAGAAATAAATAGTTTTAGACCTTTCAAATGTAGGGTAGGTACTACAAATGTATAGAAGAATTGAGAGAAAGTAGAGGAGAAAGTTTATCTAAACTTTAACCCAAAGGATAAATAAAATAAAATAAAGGAAAGGAGATTCGCTTTCACTTTGCACACAAAACTATACATTACACTGCAAATTACATATTATATGTAGGGTACCTACTTATGCGGTTAATACAAGTGTACATACACATATTCTGTAAAAAGATCAGCAGACTTTTCATATACAATACTCAAGATTGTGTTTATTTTTAACCGAATTTTTAACATTTGCTAAAACTACCTATGCATTTTTTTTTGGTAAAAATAATATTGCATAAAAGCATGCTAGGTATATCCTTTTGTAAGAGAAGATACCTACTATTATTAGAAAAAAATAGGTTTTGTTTTTAAACTTCTGTCTCGATTTCGGTTGTATAAATATTATCTTTTATTTTCAAAAAATGTACTTTCTCCAGTCATATAGGTAGGTTCATAATGCTAGTACAGCAATAATTCTGATCTAGTTATAAGTTATGACCCAACTTGGTAATTATTTGCTCTCAAGTTAAGCTCAAGTTCTCACACTTTGTCTTGAAAAATTCTGTGCTTTTTGGTTCGTTAAATGGGATTTACAGACATTTGCTGACAGCAGTGTAGGATGTAGGAGGATTTTGTAAAAAGATTCCAAGTGAAAGCAAAACTATTAAATGTGTCATTTATTAAGTACGAGCTAGGAGAAACTGCCAACTTTGCTAATTTCCTTTGTTCTTTGTCAAGAAAGTCACTAATTAAATTGCCATGTTTAATGTTTGTGTTCATCATGTCACACTTTATTTGCTCTAATGAAATACAGGATATAATAATAATAAATAACAAACCCCTAGGCCTAGGCATGTGCTTTTTCCCCTTATTTAGTGTCTTAGAAGGTCAAAAGTTGATGCTAAAAACACTTATTTTTAGCCTTTAAATATGCTTTACTATTTTTCTAAAATTATTGAGTTGACCTGTACGAGAGCTAAAGATGCGTCATTTATGTTTACAGTTTACAGTACCCTACATATAATTTGAACTTTTCGACCTTTAAGTAGGGTACATATATGTAGTAGAGTCGAGTTTTATTAAAATAGATATTACCAATAGGTTCAGAATCCACATAAATAAACATACATGTTCATAAACATACATGAAAGACAGAAAGGTCACGATTTTTGAATTCATAAAATAGTAAAAGTTATTTTTAAAAGTATTTCAATTTATTTCTAAATTTTATGTTTATGCATACCAATAAGTATAAGTTTTTAAAGTAACCTAGACTTAGGATGGTTTTTGATGGCTTTTTTGATGACTAGGACTACCATAATATACCCTCTTATGTCGCAGTAGAAATACATTTCAATTCGAAATTTCGTTTGATTACATTTATATAGCCATATATAACATATAGGGTTGCTCACTTCAATCAAAAATTAGATTGATTCTCAGCGTGAAATTTTGTAAAATCGTTTTGCTAGAAAAAGCGAAATATTTCCAATATAAATTTCTAGTTAATGTGCTGTTAAGTACAAGTAGGAAGAAAAAAGAGATTTAAAACTTTAACTATTGATTTTTGCTCATAAGCCCTCGACTACAGTGGAGAATATATTAAAGGGCTTCAAATTTGAAGTAAAATGTTGTTCATGGTTACTCGAAGCCCTGATGAGTTTCTCCATTAAACTGCAGTACCAGTAATGAATACATTAATATGGAGAAAGCACTTGGAGAAAGTGAAAAAATTCTTCTCTATCATGAGGGCATATAAATACTAATACTAGCCAGTATAAGGCTGTGCAATTAATTCGAATTAAAATATTTTACATAATTTATCATATGATATGTACCATACCAACTACCTGAAGGGCATTTGTTAGAATTCCCTACTCTTATTACCTACTACATACTCATTTACAATTAAAGGAGCAAATATTTTAAAATCTGAGTCCAATTAAGCCTGAAAAAGCTTACAGTAGACAGTAGCCTATGTATGTATGTATAAGCTGTAGCAGTATCGATTACAAACTTTAGAGGAAAAAAGTTTATGAAGAGTTATTCTTTTTATTGGCATATAAAATATTTGGAATAATTGGAATAATTCAAACTTGAGCTTGAGAGGTTTTTAGGTAGGATACTCAAGTAGGTAGTCTACGTTATAACCTATTCCATATATACTACGAGTTTATATGTAGGTATTACATAAGTATTATATGTAGTGCAAAATTTATTTGAAAATTATTCACTAATTAACAGGGCAAAATCAAGATAAAATTAACTTTCTCAAATATTAAATTTTCCTAGATTTACTAGTCAATTGATTTGCTACTTTCTAAAATTTATGACTTTTTGTACGACAAAAGACCCATGATTTATATCAAATCAATTGAACATTCTTCCAATTCTTCCACATAGGTAGTCATTTTGGGGTTGAGGAACGGGTATAAAAACTTTTATAAATAAGTAAATACTTAGGATCTACTTGTAATATAATATGAATAGTGAAATAGTTTAAGCCACAAAATATTTCATGAATTAAAACTTTAAACTAATCCTGAGACTGTCATAATAGTGCCAAGCTGCTTATTATGATGCTAGTATCCCTACTTACTAAAGGTTTATGTATAATACATATTCAGATATGATACGGGTATACATACCTACAAATAGCACATTTGCAATATCCATAGGTATGGGTACGAGGAAAATAATCTAAAATCTAGTAGATTTCAATTTATTTCAAAACTTCAGAAACAGAAATTTGAAAAATCAAGTTTGTAAAAAATGATTCAATTTTTTTCCAATCTTGCTCAGCAAATTAATCGAAAATTATGCTACATATAATTTCAAAATCTAATTTCTAATAAAAAATGAGTTTTCGACAATAAGAAATGACTATTTTTTATATTTTATACAAAAAAGCTGACAATTGATTGTATTACTACTGTGATATTACTTTGTCTTGAATATCTTCATCTACATTAGTTTAGGTACCTATACCTATTTACACAAATAATTTTTTTGCTATAAAATTTGCACTTTAAATTTAAATCTTTAAAAAAATAAGATTTTTAGGAAAAACTTGAAATTTTTCAATCCTCTTTCTTTATAGATTTTTGTTTACAAAAACTTCAAAAAGCTTTTTTTGTATTTGATCATGATTTAAAAAAATTAGTATCTATCTACGTACCCTACTTTCTAAAAATTTATTGAAAAAATTGCTTGATATTTTTTTATAAAAATATTTGTTTATTCAAGATCTGTAAAATCTTTTATTCTTTCGGTTGATTTGCTCACAATTTACGATTCTACCCTTGTATATTCAAGGATTATGAATTAAAATCATGAATTTTTTGTTTACTCAATCATACTATTGCAACTAGTAGTAACCTTATAGTCTTCACTTTTTTTGATTTTTATAAATAAAAGATAAGCTTGTTTATCGACATTTCATGGTGGAGCACATTCTCAAGTTATTATCTTATTAAACTGAGCACAGATTTTATTATTCAAATTTCAAACTATTCAAAGAAAATAAAATTTTTATTATACAAAAAAGAGATTTTATATATGATTGAATAAAACATTTTTGTAATATTATTGAGGATTTTATTTTGCTCATATTTGCCATAATATTAAATTCAATTTTATTTTTATTAAAATATCTCTGATTTCCCTATACTACTATAGGTATACATAATATACTACTACATAGTAGGTACTTTAAAGTTAAAGTACTCGCATTATTTGTCAAATTTGCTCGGAAAAATTCCTCAAGTGCCTGAACATACTTACCTACATAATATGTATGTTTACCTTTTGTGTGTACTCAACTATTCAGGGGGAACGAAAAGCAATAAGTTAAAATTTATGGCTTATGGCCCCAAATTTATCCTCAAATCCTCCAGAGAACCCATTGGTATACATACAATATAAATATACCTATATTGATTTGATGACTGTATTACAAGTAGATATTTTTATACATAAGAATAATAATATTCACAATATTATGCATACATTTTCATTTCCCATACCATAAAGTATAAGTATAAAGACTTGGAAATATAATTTGAGTAGAATTTTGAATCTTTTACAACTTGTTCAATAGCAAGTCAAAAAGTCAAAGATCAAAATTCGATATATGGGACGATGCCACAGGGGCAATAAGATATGATTACTGCTACAAATCGATGGTTATTTCAGTTATTTATGTATATTTTAAATGTGATTTAAATCTCATTTAAAAGTAGGTACTTACATAATATTATGTATAGATACTTTGTATAATACTATGTTGTATGGTATATAGGTTATATACTAGTATTTGTAAAGCTTTTGGAAAAGGATATAAAGTTAGGATGATAGTATTTCAATTCGAATAGTAAATTTTAAGCAAATTGTAAACAATGAGATTAACTTCGACCTATATTTTACTCGTCAAGTTTGCCAACTCAATGATACTTCTAAATACTTATAGTAACTACTACAATATACAATGATACAATGAATAGAGGGGTTCTTTTAGAAATTAGATTTTCTTAGATACATAATGGTATTGTTTCCCAAGTTTTTGAGGGAAAGCACTCAAAGGATAAATTTGATTTTAAAATCTACATTCTTTATTAATATTAATATTTAGCTGGTGAAGCACCACCAGGACCAGAAGAGGAAAGAAAGTATCTAATGCTAAGTGGTCGTAGATTTATATCATTATTATTTATTCTTATTTCTTCTGAGTATTTTATGATACTATAGTATAAAACTTCTCTATAAGGTACTCGCTTGGGACCGCAAAATATAAATACAAATATATAGAGATTTAAATTATAAAGTTGGGATTTAACCAGAAGTTTTTGCTGTACTACGAATAATACCAAATCTGCGTCTTACTAACTTCCTCTTAACATACAAGTTACATTTTAAAAAAGACAGCTTAGATGTTACAAAATTGATATCAAAAGAGTCAAAAAGATATATCAGATACCTCAGTAGATTTGGATATGATGTAAAAAGACGAATATTAGGAAAAGGAAATATTTGAAAAAAGATGAGCAGTCGACATCTGAAATAGGGAAATAGGGAAACAGGAAATTATGTTATGTACAAAGTATATCTTGCCTAGTACCTATATGTATAGAGTATATGTGCTTTGGATATTAAAGATTTTGAAACTTTGAAAAAAAAACTGAATTTCCCGACAATTGAGTTATTGGTACTTTACTTTTTATTGATTTAAGTTTCTTGAGTGGTTTGAAGAACCAATATAGTTAATACAGATACTGATAGTATAAGCTCTTGACAAAAATTCTGTACAAAAAATTATTTATTATTTTGACATGATACCCTTTACCCTGCCTGGCAGTTTATAAATGCTTAAAATATTTAGAATCTTATAGTATAGTGAGTCCTTTTAATATATTTACTGGTATAGTTTTTAATGCCATTTGATATACGTACTACTGGATAATTAATATCTGTATACTTAATGCTTGTTTAGTGAATAGTTGGTAACTAATGAACGAAGGTCAAAAGGTACATTTTCAACCGAAATTACGACATTTCAGGGTTTCTCTTTTATCATAAACCACAAATCTACCAAATTGTTCAATTTTCAAGAGAACTAGTCTAGTAACAATATCAGTTTCAAAAGTCTCTGTACATATCTTGTATGAGAGAAGTTTATATTTTTATTTTTTATATTTCCGAAAGCAATTCCAAATTAAAGTTTGCCAACTTTTACAAGAGTATAAGGTAGGGTACTATCAGTTGGCAATTTCATAAAATATGGGAATTATTATCTGATTTTTAAAAAAGGTTTTTTTAAATTTAAAGTCTAGACTACTAGTAGATATGCAATATTTACTTATAAATATGCAAAAATCTTTGTTATAGGTATAGCTTATACCTATCATGTAATGTATAGTTAGTTATAATTCAAGTCTAAAAACAAATCATCTGAAAATGCAATTTAGCACAGCTAGTTACTTAATTTAAGAACTATTGAAGTACGACAAAGTTTTGCATTTGGCAGACGTGGATTCGGTAGAAAACTAATGATGAGCAATTCTCAAAGGGGTTGGGAGTAAATAATTGAGCAAAAGAAAGAAAATAAAATACTTGCTCGAATTTCTACTTACTTTAGTCTATAAGTAAGGTACTATTATAGTAGTATGTACTATGACTATGTAGTACCTATTGGTTTTATTATACTACTACCGAGGGTACTAGTAGGTAACTAGTTTACAAAATGTGGAAGTAAATTGATTTCTATTTGCATTTCACTCTCTGAAAATCTGTTAGGGATTTCTAAACTCTATGTTAAACATTGACTACATAGGCATAGTTAGTAAATAAGTAGGAAAAAAACAAAGAGATAAATTGGAAATCAAAGCAAAGGGAATAATTAATATTTAATTCGGGAGAACGAATTGATTTTACGACACCCGAACACACTCTGATTTGCTCAGATACGACTATAAAGTGCCCGAAGAGTACTGGTACTGATGTTTAATAAGTACCCTCCCCTAGTTAACATACATGTATATATATCTCTACTAGCTATAGTAAACTAATTTGACAAGATTTTTGGCAAATTTACCCTTTATACTTCGTAGATAATAGAGATAAAAAAGACAATTAATTTGTCTTATTTGCAATTTATACATTATTAATTTTAAAGAACAAAGGTAGAATTTACTAATAATTTTCAATTTCATAGGTGCTTCATACTACTACTGTAGGGTACCTATATACATACATATACATTCACTATTTTAATGAGGAATTTTTAATCAAGTATCCAGCTCATATTTCGCATCCAATGATGATATTGTGTACAAAATTGGTAATTGTAAATTACAAAGAGAATATTTTTCATTTAGGTTGGATACTACTGATACTAAAATATTTTCAAATATCATCTGGGAATAAATTAAAAACATTTCTCGATAATGTTTCATCATTTGTATGTAGATTAAAATTTTATAAAATATTTAATAATACAAGTATCCTATACATTATCTGATATTTTTTACTACTAACGATAAATAATTATTTTAATACTGGTATTGCATAATATAAGCTATCTACAATACTCTGAATATAGTAAATATTCCGTATAGAAATTACTTTATTTTCGATTTATAAAAGTGGATTAAAGAGAAAAAGCTGAAGGAGAAAGTGACTCTTTTCCACTGGCTTATTTTTATTACATTACATTTTATTACTGTTTTTCTTTTGGAGATTATTCCATTTAGTTCCTGATGGATATACCATTACGACTGCTGGTATATCCATTTATGTAAGTACTATGTAAGTATAGGCTACCAGTATTAGTAAGTAATAATACAAAGGCTATAGGATTAACTTTATGAGTACTTATTTCGAGGATTTATTTCCTTCAAATAAATAGGATTTTCTAGATCAATCTCTTATTATCTTTTTCTTGTATATTACCTATATATCTAACTATTTATTTTGTATTTACTACCAGTATTTGTACTACTTATGTACATTATACCTACCTATTTGTATTTATCCAATAATTCGTGTCAATCTGGTTTAAAAACAAATAGGTAAGTAGGTACTGGTACTAATAATTTTTACAACAATTCATTTCCCCTATAAAATGTGGGTTTTTTCCCGTTTAAAAAAGTCATTGCAGATTGCATATTGAGAAAAAAACATTTTGGAAAAAAATGAAGGTACAAAATTACCTTATGTTTTGCTGCTTAACTAACTCGTATTAAATTTTTAAAAGCACTTAAGTGACTTTATGAAGGTTGGTAATAAAAGATTGCTTTTAATATCAGTACAAGTCATATGGTTAAATAATGTACCTACATTTTATCTCAGGGTAACTTGTGCTCATAAAAAATTAAATGGGTAGATACTTTAATAGTAAGTATATGGTAGGTTCTAATATTGCAATTCTGTAGTAGTGATATTCTGGTTCTGGTAGTTGGATTTTTTATGCTTGTTTAAATCCTTTTTTATTTCTGTTTTTAGAAATAATAGAAATACTTAATACATATGGGTTTTAAGATGATATTTTGATTGTTTGAAATATAATAATGATAATTGAAATAAGCTTCTTATATTTTTTGAAAAAAGTCAAGTTAAGAGCCCATTATTTTGGTACTACTGTACGAGTATAAGGAGACTGTCTACGATTCTTGAGAGGTTTTATAATCCCTTGAGAATTAAATTTTCAAGTAAAAAGAAATCATAATATTAATTTAAAAATACTTTTAAAACTTGGAAAACTAAGCACAGAAGATCAAATCTATACGTACTGAAACTTGTTCAAATTTCTCCCATAGACTATAAGGTATTTTGAGTATTTGACAAGTTTACCAAGTAAAGGATTTGGTCCTTTAAAAACTGTAAGAAATATTCTATAGAATCACAAGAAGGGCTTGAAAAAAGAGCAAATTTTTTCAGATTTTTTTATACATATGAGTATTACATATTTAGGGTATAAAAGTTCAAGAACAATGGTGAAAGCCAAAAATCCAAAAAGCAAAAAGCAAATCACAAAAGACCGGATGAGGTTTTAGGATTTTCTAAAGTTTTTTTTTGAAAAGTATTGAATTGAATTCAAGGAGTCGAAAAGTTAAGTCGAAGTTATCTCGAGATTTCCTCAAAAGGATTTGAACTTTGCCTTTAAATTTCTTTGTCCTGGGATATGTTTAAAATTATGTTATACTACTATACATGTCCTGTACTTAAAATCATAAATGTAGGAAAAGGTGTGGATATATTTTCGACTTTTTTAACTGTATTACAGTTGAGAAATATTTATAGTCATTTATAATATTTTGAAGTTGAAAAATCAATGACTATGACTCCGACTCCGACTCGATTCAATTCCCCAGAGAGCTAATGATAAACTCGAGAAAAGTAAAAGTAGGTCTATACCTAGTGTACTATAGTAGGTATAAATGTTTGGGGAACATTATTTTAATTAAAATCAAAGTTGAAAATTTTACTCAAATGAAAATTTGAAATTTTAGATACATTAGCAAATTAAATATGAAGTACCCCCTAATACCTACCTACACCTACAACTTATGGAAGTTTAATCATAAAACCAGGATTGTTTATCTAAACTTAAGTATTTGGACTTTATTAAGCAATTTAAATATTCTGGCAAATTAAAAGTCAGATACTTTATATCAATTTTTTTAAACTATAAAACCTCAAACATATACTTATCTACGTATTTAAAATATAAGATGATTCGCCAAAAAACTTTATCTAATGAAGCAATCATCAACAACATTTTTAATCTTTATTACAGATTTTGGTTTTACATTTTACATAGATACAGATACAGATACAGATATAGTACATAATACAAAAATGGGTATGATATTTTGGTAATCCTGAGGAAAATCGACTAGAAGTTAAATAACCTACTTCATAACTTCAAGATGATGTGAAATAGAAACATATGAGGTATGACATATTTACTCAAAATGTATTTTATTTATTTTGGTTTTATGTACAGAACCTAAAATTCCACCAAAATCTGTTTTTGACAACCCTGAAATCGTATTTTATATTAGCTTGATAATGTACCTCTATCTCTCACTATTATTGTTAGTTTAATATAATATTTGTAATATGTTATAGATTATAGATTATTAACTTTATAACATATTGTAAGCATTCGATTTTAAAAAAATCCTGATAGATTGTATCGTGTCAACAAAGAAATAGCTTTGAGCAGATAAGGCCAGGGTAAGCTGTATGAATTTAATATTCTGTAGAGAAAGTGTAAGTTTTGGGAAAAGAATAAAGAAAGTGGCGAAATTTGCTCGAGGCAATAATCCTTTGTGTTTAACGCCAAACATCATTCGGTTGGATCAGAACTAATAATACCAGTACCAGTGTAGTACTTGTACAGTTGATAAATACATTTCTTACAAAATACCAGGTAGGTAGGTACAAGTATTTATGTATAATACATTGGTGTTTTTTGATCAAAAAAGAAAATCTTTATACTTCAGAAATTCAGAAGATACAAGAAGAAATACAGAATATTTCCCATGCTTAAAAATCAAATCTTATAAGCTAACCAATAGAGAATAAAACAAGCATTTTACATAGCATAGCCAAAACCAGAGCTTATAATCTAAGCCTCTGGGAAATAAATACTTTTGATGTTTTAATAATTCTAAAGAAATGTTAGCCAATCTTGATCTTTTCTATGTAAAATTAGCTACACTTGAAGCTCTGTGGTAAACCTGAGAATTGCAAAATTTTAAGAGAGAATTCTCAGAAATGAGTAGAACTAATAATTAGGATAAAATCTATGTATGTTAACAAAGAGATAAAATGTCATGACTTTAAATTTAATTACAGCCATCAGCATAAATGATCCTGATAAAATGTTTGTACCTACTTCAATTATCCATGGTATATACTGATATAAAGGTGAAAATGATGTTGAATTTGCTGATGTGCTCTAAATTGCTTTCAAAAGCAAAAAGCTAGAGAGATCATCAAAATCAATTAAATGAAAAATGTGCATTAGTAGATAATCTGTGGAGTAAGTACCTACTTAAATAATGATGAGTAAGTGAGTTTATATTGAAATAATGATGAAGTCAGCTATATACATATACATAATATTACGTAGGATTAGGATACTTATACTTGTACTTAAAATGATGTTCTGTACCTATATCTATAATCTATTTAGATTAGTTCGAGCATTTATCTCCGCTCCGCATCATAAAGCAAGTTTTAGGAAATCTAATATAATGAGTAATAATAATACTAGTAGTAATGAGTGAGAAATCCCCCATAGGGCTGAATGCATAAATTTGAGAGAAGTAGTAAAAATTGAGTTAACGATGAGATTTAAGTTTCGAGACTCAAATTTATTAAATTACAGATAGACAAGGATTCAAACCAAACTTGTTTAGGTTACTTGCATAATTAATAATTATAAAAGACAAGAATAAAGGCAGTTGAGTAAAACATTGTTGTTCTATCTTAATCTTAAGACATGAAATCATAAACATTCTAAAAATAATATGCTTCATATTTAGCCTATTGTATGATTGCATAAAAGTGCAAATATTTTTAGAACAAAGTGTCTGGTTACTTGTCTGATTTTTTTTCTAGGTAGTTAGGTTATATATCTATGAGTAATAAGTAAAATGTCTGAATTCTGAACTCGAATATTTTTGGAGTATAATGTGTATGGGAGTTTGTTTGCTGTCATTTACTTTTTGCTTTGATATTTATTCGGGTCGAGTTAAATAAAATTGGGCAAGGTGAACTCCCTTGTGGTATAATATTATACATAGGGTTGAAAACCTACTTATATCAATAGTAGGGACCAATAGTACAAAGATTTTATAAGAGCCAGAGAGATAAAATTTTAAAGTAATGGTAATCGGTAAGATATAAGTAAAATTGCAATTGCAATTACATAAATAGGAAGGTATTTTTATCTCTTATCTTCAAATCTACTGTAGAATTTAGTCGAAAAAACTTTTCATTTCATTCCAACTTACTTATCGATATCAAAGTATCTACTGATATGTACTAGTACTTTACCGAATACTTTGATAAGAATTCTTTGCATTACAGAATATACAGTACTGAACTACAATTTATATAAATGTGTATGTGAAAATACCTTAGGCAACTCGATACTTATCTTTATACGAGTAGATGGAGAATCCATGAAAATCCAGTTTATCTCGATTTAAAAAAATGTAAAAGTAAAAGTTGATCTCTTGAAAAAAAAATTCTTTTACTTTCTCAGAGAATTTCCCTTTCCCTTTACCTTACTTCACTTTACTTTTTTTCGAGACCATCAAAATGAATTCTTTGAGTCTATCCCATAAATCGCTTTTATACATTTGGGATTGGTCAACAAAGAAATCTAGACCTACACTAATACTCACACACATTATTGTACCGTCTGTATTTTCAAATACTAGGCTATACAAATGTAAAAAATAGTTTAAAAAATTTAAGTTTGCTGAAACTTATGAAAAATTGCTAGTCAAGAATTTCAAGATTTTAGAATTAGATTTAATTTTTGAAGATAGAACACTGGAAAACTCAAAAATCTTAACGAAAAACTGCATTTGAATCCTCTGAAGAGACTTATTTGTTTCAGATTTCAGTACCTAAGTATATATCTTATGCAATTTTGAAAATCATAATTGATCCTCAAATTTCTTATCCATGAGATGTTAGCTAATTTTGTTAAAAGTTTCAGTACTCTGCTTCTAGTTTTTTAGACATTATAACCTTCACCAAGGTTTGTTTGTATTATAATAATGTATCAACTATGATTTCCCATATCTTCAAAATAAACCAGACTTTTTATTAAATATTTCACAAAAATATTCCATTCTACGGATAGTACCAGAGAGATTTGTATCACATGATTTTGATTCTATTCTGTATATACACTCTCACTATAAATTTCTGAAAGCATGCACTTTGCCATACTTTTCCTTTTCATAATTTATTTCTTTTTCTTCTTTTTCTGGCCACCAAAGACCCAGCAAGATATACTTTGATAAGGTGAGAAAAGACTTTCTATGCATATCATATGAGGAATTCAAAAATAAAAAAAGACCACCTATACTCGTAGGGCCTTTCTTATATTGTGCAATTGTTAAATATATAAGTAAGTAAGTTTATATCAGTATGAGAATTCCAGTCACGAATTTCCTTTATAACATCCAGACTACCCCGGAGACTACCAGTTTAACCATAAATCTCCAATTATTCACATGTAAATAACATTAAAACTTATGATATACATTCTTTAGTTATTTCAAATTTATAAGCATTTGATACTTGAGGTGTATTTTACTCGATTCATTTCGTAAATATTTAAATGGGTTGCACGTTTCTCCATTTTACAACAAAAGAATTAACTACTTACTTATTAGGGTAGTACTATGTATTAAGAATTATTACTATATCAGCAATGGAGAAAGTAAGGAATAAAAGATTCATTTTAGAAATGTAAATCATGTCAAATTGAAAACCTTCAGAAATACATTAAAGATAGTTTATTATTTTTGTATAAAGTGTCTTTTTACAGCCTTTTTTTATCATTTAATAGCCAATTTTTATTTGAAATATCGATATTTTCATATTTTAATTAATGCTTTTTTTGGTCATTATTCTCGCATACTAATTCACTCACCTGGAAATTCCAGTGTTGTCTCTGATATTTTAAAAATAGTCTAGCTAATTATATAGAAAAAGTTCATAACAACAATTTCCTTATAATACTAGTACTAGTACTACAGAATAGTATTCTACTGATGAGGAATAGAACTAGTAAGGTTCAAAACTATAGTAGGCAAAGTTTTTTTAATCATAAATTATTGAACTTTTTCTATATACCTAATGCCTAAATAAAAAAAAATTTCAAAATCGATGTTTCTATCTAGTTTGCATGATAAGGACTTTGCATGTCTTTCTATAATTTAATTATTTCTCTAAATGAACTAATTTTTCATTGCTTTCTCATTTCATTTCCTTTTTTACTTAACAAAATACATTTAAGGTAGGTACCTAACCTACCAGTCTAAACTAGATTTACATTTTCCCCCTTTTTTTAAAAAATACGCGATTTTTAAAAAGGTTTTATAATTGGGTTATGCTTTGTGGAGAAGTTTAATTCGATTACTTTGATCAGATTTGATCAAAATTTTATTCAAAGCTTTTAGAAATTTTAAAAAAGTACATAATTTAATACAGAGTATACCTAAGGACCTATATACCCTAATATAAGTATTTTTCATAGACTCAAGTTATTATGTATTTATAATATGTAGCCTGTACAAAGATTTTGAAATAAATTAATCTTGACCACATTTAACAAGCTTTGATTGCGAATTGAGCAGAATTACAATTCTGCAGTTGATGGGCTGTCAAATGCACAGTATTACTCTACTTTCCTATATTATTTTGTTTTATAATTGTGGCCAAACAAAAGGCTAAAATTGTAATATTTTTTGTCTAGAAATGTACTAGAAAAACTTCTTTTTTTTTTGAAGTTTTGTAGGACAAATTGTAATTGTAATTTTCATTTAGAAACAACATGTAGTGACATTATATAACACTTAACTTGATTGTTATTCGCCGTTAGAGTCAAAAATGTCATTTAATTGAATAGAATAGAGCCGAGTCGAGTGTTGAGGGCTCGACGCTTTTATTTTGAGTTAAGAGCTAATTAATTTGTCGAAACTGGAAATGTTCAAAGTATAATATAATTTGTATTTAACCCACTGAGCCTACTATCATTATGCAATATACCTATGTATATAGATACCTAATTTGATATAAAGATAAAATATTTCGTAGATATAGGTATAAATGTTTTGGTATAGGTAATGGAATCATGAAGATCATTAAGCAGACGGAAATTGGAATTTTGTGGCAATAAAAGAGAGAAAGTGTCCATTCATGTCCCACAACAATAAAGTTCTCATAAATTTAATTAGACTTGTCCAATTGACCATTTTTTTCGATAACCAACCGAAACTTGTATTTACAATAAACAACTATAAAAATCGAATCAATACATATATTATAGTACCCTACTATTTACTTTTACGTAGATTTAATATTATCAGTATTAAATATTTTGCATAATTTGATTTAATTAAATTAGAGTAAAAGTCAGAAATATAATTTACTTATTCTATGTACCTATATGGTAGTATTTTACCTTTGAAATTTTCAATAAAAGAAATTTCTCATGTTTAAAATATAATTGGACAACATACTTAGCTAGCTAATGCATGCTAAGAATATAATTATACTTATGTATAATATTGTTATTGATATGGAATATGGAATATGGAATATGGATAAAGGTAAAATTTGATTATTAGGTACATATTAAAATTCTTGGAAAAAGTCAAGAATTTCAACGAGTTCAAATTCTAACTCATAATTCATAATTAGGGCTGGAATACTAATACTAATACTCGTACCACTATCAAATCAAATATCAATCCTTTTGACTTGTAACTAAATCCACTAGTTTACTAATTTACTAATTTATCGATATATGTTAGTCCTTTTTTAAGGCTATTACAGAATATATTATAACTTAGGTGGTAAAGAATATCGTTTGTGTTAATAAACAAGAATATTTGAGTTTATGCGACTAATTTGGGTTGTTTTTGTCAGGATTCGCATAATTTCTGGAATGATTTGATGCTTATTATATCTACAAAATGAGATTTCTTCCAAGTGTTATTTGGGTTTGATTAAATGAACCACATTTCATTGGTTCGTGGGTATTTGGTATGTAGTTGATGTAAACTGATACATTAACCATACCAGTAATAGAAAATATAATAGAAATATTTCTAGAAATTAATTAATTGAAGCGTAATTTTTGAGAAATTTGATATACTTCAAAGAGATTCTAAAGCTTTTTCTCGCTAAAATTCTCGAGTACCTGACTTCGTAGTAACCTACTTATATAGCTTTTGTATAAATATAAAAGTATGCCCAACTTATTAAACTACTACGAGTACTCTATTATATGGATAATAATTTTCACTGTATAACTTACAAGATTAAATTACATTTTAATTAAAGGTAACCCTTAAAAGTTCCGACTTCTACCCAAACTCATACTTACTGTACTCATACAGATAGTACCTACTGTATGTTAGTAATGCTCAAATTAAATTATAAGTCGTTTTCAAAAAGTTCCACTTTCTTCTCCAATTTAAAACTCTTTTTGCCCTTTTATAAAACCTCGTATTTTTTTGATGAATTTCTAACAGATTCAGATAAGAGTTATCTATCTATCCGGCCATATGTCGCAGTGCAGTTTTGAAAAAAATGAGAAATTAAATTATATTGAGATTAGATTGAGCTAATGTCTTTGGAATTTTTATTTCACTATAGCATCAGTAGTAGTGCAATAATGATATGGATATTTCTGCAAGCTCGTTTCACAAATTCTGAAATTCAGATGCTTCGATTCTTCTATAGTAGTCTTGAGGGATATATTTCATTCGCATTCATTCACGATCGAGCTGAGAATTGAATGATAACTTTTTTTAATCTCCAATTTAGATTTAGATAAAAAGACAAAAAAGACCAAAAAGACCAAAAGATAGTATTGGAAATGCCTTATAAAAGTGAAATTCAGATTCATAGCACATAAATCATTCTTTTTTCTTTTGAAAAACTGAAACTGTTTTTTTAAATTTTGTCTTATCTGTAAAGTCATGTAGAAGGTGAGAAAGAAAAGAACTAACAATTGCTTTAGGCTTGTAAAGTAGGTATAAAGAAACGAAGAAAAATCTATTTTTTATGATAGTGTGTTATCAATCTGACCTAGCCAATGTGAAATATTACAAGTCCATAGTATCAGTAGTATCCTTACACATAAAAAACTAAAAAAATTCATTTTAAAAAAGTATCTTACATACGAGAGAAGGGTACTCGGACTTATTTCTTTTATTCAAGTCTTTTTTCTTGGAAGTTTAACTACCTATTACATACAAATATATTAATCCTTGCTAAGTCACTGTAAATCTCTTTTATGCTTACTAAGCATCCTTCTATTTATTGCTAAGTTTTCATCTAATCTCTTTATTCATTTTTTTTCACGAGAATTTCTGAAATTAAGCCCAAATTATGTCATAATTCTGAATTCTCTTTGTCTTGTCTATCTTTTTTCTTTTATTTGCAGAGTTTTTAATGCATCTGTATCTAGCATTACTTGAAGATAAGAACTATTTCATAATACGAGAATTTTATATTGAATTAGACTTTTCATACGTCTTTCACTTTTTAATACATTTACTAGATAAGTAGTTACATACCTACATATATACTTGTTTAGAAAATAATATCATCTCATACAAAACAGGCTAGTGACAGATTTTCTCGAATCGATTTTTGGATTTATTATTAAATGAAGGGATTATATTACAGAACTATTCTATTTATCATGAACCATGGCATAGTAGAGTATCTGTAGGGTACTATACTTGCACTCGTACTACTGGTACAAAATTTTCTCTACTAGCTTAGATTACAAATATTTGAGCCAGAAATTGGAAGTGCGATGGAAATGGAAAGTGTAAGTGTAGCCAAAGTTAATATCAAAGCTCACCTTCAAATTGAGACATGACAATGGACAAAGTTGGTTATGTCAATCATAAAACTACTGTTAATATACAGATACTAGAGATATGAGACTATGATTCGAACTATGTATAATCTATTTATTTAAGTATATTATATATCTACCTACCTCTACCTACTACCTATTGACTATAGTAGGCTATAATATTCTGTAAAAATATACAATAGTTTCCAGTTGACATCAGCCCCTTATAAGTAACTACTAAATTTAGGCTGTACAAATTATATTAGGCATTCAATACCTACATACTATACTAATATAACTATTACATAAGTACTGCACTCGTATGTATTCATTTTATTAATTATTAGTAGGACACTACTATAAGGACACTTACTGCTATGTAATTTGACAAGCGATAAGTATCCGATCTACGCTATAATTCATATCTATTGTAAATATAAGTACCCTACATATATCGACATGTTTTATTATTAGGCTTAAAATTGTGCCCTCGAAGTAGGTATGTACATAGTGTTGGTAATAAATTGTAATCAAACAAACTTTTTCAACTATTGTACTGTACCTACTTAATTGTACAAATTGTAGTTGGAAGTGGGTTTCTAGATTTAAATGTAAACTTTTTAATTAAATGGTCAAAACTTTTTACATATAGATATTTTGTGATCTGTCTGTTTGTGTCCATCAATTAATTTTTAACCAGTTAATCTAGTTCATTTTCATTATTTGCTTTTGTTTAGATAACAAAATAAACTTTTCAATAATATTTCCCAGCCTCGGGTCAGACACTCAGGCAGATACACTGGCCTGGACTTCCTAATCAACATGGCATAAAACAAAAAACCACAAACTTTTATTTGCTTATCCAGATTTTAACTTTTAACTGTTTTTGATAGATATAATATAAATTGTATTTCATCAAATACATAATAATAATATACTACTAGTCTAGGTACTAGTAGTATCTAGAATCTAGACCTTGTACACATAGTTAATGTTTGTATTTTTTGTTTTTTGGCTGAGAGTGAGTAAAAATGTTATTTTTATGTGTATTTTATAATTTTGAATATTGATTTCGAGTATTTAGATATAAAATAAGTAGGCTTAAGTGGTACTACTATTAGACTACTATTAGAAAGTTTACAATAGGTTTAACTTGAACTTTTAAATATTGTAAAAATAGGATTAAGTTTCAAGTACCCTTGAAGAAAGCATTCGAATTCGGTTCTTAGTTCGTCTCAATTCAACTCAGCTCTCAATTTGGGGAATTTGAAGTGGTTCTTGAAATTGAAAAAGAACTTTTGGCCAATCTATCTTTTGATGATGAATATATAATTGAAAGGAGCAGAAGCAGATGCTTATCTTAACTTGAATTGATGCAAGTTTATACTTATCAACAAATTTCTTTGGTCGTGTTAAAAATACTGGTATTTTATACATTGACTAGGGTATTTGTATATAGTTATAGTAGAAAGAAAGAGAAAAGTTGCTCAAACTTTTACCTTTACTATCGTACTATGTATTACCTACTCGTATCTAAACACCATTATTGATTTCCGTTTTTGGTTTATTTTAGATATCAACTTTGATAGGATAGTGTTGTGTGTGTGTGGCAAATTGCATTTAAGACTCAAAATTTGTTCTCTGCATTCTCTAATGGACATTTACTCGGTAGAAATATTATGCTAAAAGCTTTGAAAAAACAAAACACACAATACAGAAATGTACATATGGTAGTACATACAGTATGCTATAGATAAATGAATATTTCATCTACAGAGTAGTAACCAATATATACGAGGGTATAACCTATATTTAAATTTAACATGCAAAATGTCAAGCCTTGATTTTACAAGGATTTTGCCAGCAGATCAAAAAGGTTTTGCGTCAACCTGTGTTGTATAAAGATGTACTAAAAACCTTCTGTCTTAATCCTTAGTAATCTGTAAAAGTGTAGAAGGTACCTAAATGGGTACCTACACTATTTGTAGATATGCCTTATGTATAATCCTAGATTATGGAATTTCTTCACTTTTAAGGCCTTAAAAAACATATTAGAATAAGATATATGTATGTATAAATTTTTAAAAAAGAATTCTTGTTTAGTTTTTAAAGCTCTCTTTATTGGTTTTCATTTCATTTCCCATAGAATTGGTCCAATTGTAAAAGGCCACCAGACCCAAATGTAGACTTTTTTTATCTCTCAAATGTAGACATTAGCACCTACTTAATTATGTCCCCAAGCAAATAATTGAGATCTTCAAATATTTGAGTTTGAATATTTTGAAATATCTACATAATATAACTACAAGTACCTACATATACTAATACATAGTATATTGATAAAATTTAATTCACAATTCCAAGAAATACGGATTAATAGCTATACTCTAGAGCTACAGATACTTCTGCTAGTTCAACCAAAGATGAGGGCTTAGCCAGTTAATACAGTAGAAGTAGACAATGGATAGCAATTGTGTGAAATAAATCAAATATTGGCTTAAAGGGATTATCCTGTACAAAATATTGTAAGCACTCGTATTGTAATATTGAAATAAGAGAATCCTCAAATAAAGATAAATTCTCTCAACAAATACTGGAATGCTGGTACAAAAGAGCTCATCAAAATCAAATATGAAATTTCAAAATTTCTGACTTTGATTTGATGATCTACTTATCTGCTATCAGTCATCATTTACACAAATGCTAACTCATCCTCAAACACAGATATATACAGAATAATTAAATTAACTATACTGGTATATTACTCATAAGTAATATACCAGTATACAGTATACAGTATTCTCCTTGTTATATGATCCACATGGATATTAGATCCTTTTTTGACATATTCCATGTTAAAGAGATATCTAGGGAATTGACAGTTTATAAGAACTATTTATAAAACTTTTATATTGGCTTAGTTTTGCAAATTTTTTAATATTTTGGTCTTATCTGTACTAAAGGTACAGTAAGAGATAATTTTAAAGACAAGGCTCTTTATAAAGCCCATATTTCTAGTGCGACTTGAGAGGTCTTGTATTATATATGTATAGGAAGTTTTTACTAAAGTTTTTAAATTGAAAACTTTACAAACTATCGAGTATTGAGGATTAAAAATAAAGATGCCTTTTTTTACCGATAAATACTTACATCATTTATCTCAATATATACTGTAAATTGACTTGACAAAAGAGAATTTTGTCATTTTTCTATTTTACAAAATGACAGTACATACTTGACTTGCGATATCTCAAATCTTTAACGATTGTCCTACTGAATTGATACTCTATTTTTTAAGTTAAAAGTTAAAAAATAGTTGAATCGCATTGTATAAAAAAATGATACTTATCAAAGCAAAAATTATTTTATATAGTTCAGAGTCTTACTTACTTTGTCCGAATGTTGAGATGATGTCAGTTTGTTTTGACACCTCAGCACACAAAAGATAGTCTAATTCGAATTTACTACTGTACAATGTAACTGTAGATCTTCTCTGATGGTGATCTGTGAAGGGTAAGATTAGTACACTTTGATGATCTTCTTGCCAGGCGAACGAACAAGTGAAGAGTGAGTGAAAGTTTCGACTTTCCCCCAGTTTTCTTTATTTCAATCTCACAAATCTTGTACTATGTAGTAGGGATTGTATATTTTTTTTTAGCTAGGACTTACAGTACTTATTATACTAGTACTAGTTGTAGTAGTAATGCCTGATGGTAGAGTGAAAGCAAAAGGCGAGAGTTAGTTTAAAGCAAAGGGTGAGTTAAGGCTTTATAAAAGTAGACATGCGTTTCCATTTAACCCAAAAGTGAACCTGAAGTCCTCGTATCATACACATTATACATTTATACAGTACATAAGTAGTACCCTACTACTACTAGTACAGATACTTGTTCGGCCTGTGATGTGATACCATATAATATCTTTTTTACTTTTTTATTTTCTCGTTCTCTCTCTATTTACTTCTGCTTGAGGAGTAGAAAATATAAAAAGTTGAAAGCCCCTTTTGAAACTACTATTTGTAGTACTAGAAACAAGTACTAGGTACTATAATATGCACATACGATGACTTTAATAGAGAAAAATGTGTACACATTGAAATTGAGAGAGATATCCTAGCAAGTATTTATATCTTTAAGTAAGTGCTCGGCATGTGGTCTGTGGCCCTTCTACAAAAAGTATTTAAACTTGCATACCAGGACCAGTAGTAGATATATAGTTAGATATTTACTATGATACTCAAATAAAAGCTAAGACAAGTTGAAATTGTCATTTGATATAAACTTTCAAGACTATCTAGGTAGATAGGAGGTAGGCACTTACTAGTAGGGTATCTTACGTTTAATGTAAATATATAATCAAAATAAACTCACAGTTTCCGTTAGTGAAAGTAAACTTTGTTTACAATTTGTGTTTATGAATGCCGAACCTAATTTAATAAAATGTATTCAGTCAGAATAAAAGCACAATCACAATTTAGGTATACCTTAAATATAGCTCACACTTTTATTCTACCTAATTATTTTTTGCTCTTTTGTACCTACTAAAATACAAAACTTTCTTTAATGGTTTTTCCTATAGGATCTTCAATTCATGTCATGCATTAGGATAGTTACAATATTTTAAAAGGAAATTGTTTTCACCAGCCTTTTGATTATTTCCGATCAATTGTGAATCTCTAATTACATAATTTGTCATTTATTGTAATTCGAGCATACTTAACAATATTTTTTAAAATTGATTTTGGTTAAATGTAAATAAATACTATAGAATATATGATATTTATTTTCATACTATTTCATATTGATCCAATTATGGATTGTGAACTCTCTTGCCCAGTTGTCAAATGATTTCTATATCACTCAAATATAATAGATCTGTATCTCATATTATCTGTATAATGTCAGATATAGTTTAGAAGGTATAAGGTCATAATAATAATTACAAATTAACATTTTTAAGAATATATAAATATATCTACTATATTTTTGCTCATATAAAGTGATATCAGTAGAAAAAAAAATAAATATGAATGTTTACAACAAATTTTGATGAGTAAATTTTCCAAGAACAGAGAAATTGGGAAGGCTCTTCTCTGAAAAATGTACTGTAGGTAATACTCAATTAAAATGTTCAAAACACCAATATACAGTAGGTATATACTGTAGGTACTCGTATAGTATTTTGTATTTATATTGTAGACTGAGATAGTTGAAATCGATATGCATTTACAACTTTACATTTCAGAAAAACATTATTATGTAATAGGTAGGGTACTTTTTTCTGTAGGCATTTTTGTGTATCTTTATCTAAAAAAATGTATTATATGTGCTTTATAAGCATATTTTATAGATAAAGATATGCACTTAACAGACCTATTTATTATCAGTATCAGTATCAGCATTACCTAAGTCTATACTTAAGTAAAGACTTTTATAATGCTTCTGATAGAAAGAATAGCATCAAACATGCTACTCATTATTTTTTGCTATTAAGTTTCACTTTCTAGGATTAAGAAATTCTCAACCAGTAGTACCATGAGAAAACTTTTACTTTTTTAAGGAAAAAATCTTTAGAATTTAGACAAAAAAATAACCTAAATATTTACAATTTTTTTCGAAAAAATACTTCAAGATAAAATTATTATGATCAATTACAACGAATTCTTTTGCTTATTAGTTGTGACTGAAGCTCTCAAATCATCCTCATAGGAGGATTATATTCCCAAAATTTAGGTCTTGAACTACCTGTATCGGATGCTAATAACTTAATAACAAATATTGATAATAAATGTCCAGTAGGTACATTGATTTCGAAGGGCTACTTGACAAATCATCGTTATTTTGAAAATTTATATCGAGAGAAGAATCAACTTCACAATTAAATTCACTCATTCAAAAAATTTAATTATATTTGTAAATGTTTATACTTTGAATTTTTAATATTTTCTCGTTATGTTAGAAAGAGCATTTCCTTTGGTTTCTCTGAGATTTGAATCTGATTTTTTTTGTACAGATAAATGTCATAATACCTATTCAAAGATACTTGTAGGTATTCAAAGATACTGGTAATTCCGAGAATAAGGTAAATTACTTTTTAAAAAATGAAATAAAAATACTCATTTATTTTTTATATGTGTACGAGTAGTTAGAAATATAAATGTATACCTATAAATGAAAATGAAAGTTTTACTGTACTTGAAACTTATTACTCATTCTACTGATTGGCTATGCTAACAAAAGGGTATATTTGTCTCAAAAAAGTTTTTTTTTTGAAATTTTTTTATTATACAGTACCTATCTACCTAGTACTACAACATAGGAAAATATATTCGTAATATAGCCATGTGAGAAATGGCTTCGCTTATTTAAACATGTGAGAAAATGTATCAGTAAAATAACATAATTTATTAAGATTCGTGAAATTTTGGATGCATTTCACATAATCTTTTGATTAAAAAAATTAAAATTTTGGTGTTATTTGAGATTTTTTACCTTTGGTGACCATAACTGTTTAAAAAAAATCTTCGAATTTATATATATAGATATCGCAATTTAAATACCATTTCCTTTATTATAGCATTTTATAAGTATATGCAGTATCAGTTTGTGTACCTACTTGTCTTTGTGTACTATTTTTGTTTTAGATCCCTATTTTCAAAATATTAATAAAATATCAAGTTTACAACAAAGTACCGTACCATGCCTAGAGAAAAGGTAGGTAGAAATGTTTAGGTAAAAAAGTTTTTTGAAAAATTCTCTGTTATCAACTGTACCCTATTTTACTTTACTTACATACATTCTACATATACATAGGTACTATGATAGTATGTACATATAACTATGAATAAAGTCTTTGAATAAAGGAAATTATCTATTGGTAACTTATATCTCTCTCTCTTATTATTAGCAACTTCATTCGAGCGTCCATTTTCCACTTCTGTGAAATTTATAAGACTTTTATTATCATCTGCCTCGTATTTATATTTTCATAAAAATATGAATTAAACCCATACAAAGTATTATTATACAAGTAGTATATTATGAATATACAGGGGGTAGTACTTATATAGTACTTACCTAATGTAGTGATAAGTACTCATATTCTGTAGAATGGAATTTCTTCATTTTACTCAACTATCTAGGAATTTTCCCTTTATTACACTCAAGGAGTTTTATTCAGAAGAAGGCAGTAGATTTGAAATCCATATTTTTATCCTTCACGTTTTTACTTTTTACTTACCTTGTGCTTAGATTTGCTTTATGCTCGAATTTTTTTCAAAATATCTTAATATAAGTTGTAAATATTTTAAAAAAATGCTTATACAATATATTCATGTACCTAGTACCTACATAATATATAATGTACTACTACAGTATTAGTAAAGTACAGTATAGGTAGTTTGTAAGGAGTCGAAAGACACCAAATATAAGCTCGTAGTTTAAGGTAAGGTAAGGTAAGATATTATATTATATTATATTATGATAGGTAGGTAAAGGTAAAGACTCTTATCTTTAGTATAAATCTGAGCATACCTGCTAAATCCCAAATGTCCAGGTATTCCAAATCTAATAAATTTAGCAAAATTGAAAATTCCTTAAAAGGAGTTGAAAGTTATTAGAAAGTTGTCTAATAAATACAAAATGAAATTTATGTCGCAGTATGATACATACCTACCTAATTATTGGAAAAATTGGAAATTTTTTAAAACCAAATCTAAATCTTATTTTTAAATCATTTAAAAATATCATATAAATGATAGTTTATAATTTTATAAATGATCCAAAAATCGAAATAAATAAATAAATAAATAAATAAATAAATAAATAAATAAATAAATATATGTACATGTAATGGCGACTAAATTTCATGTAATTAAATAAGGTAAGTAGTTGGGGATAAATGTTTTTTTATTTCGTTAAAAAACATTGACTGCTCTAGTATTAAGATTTGCCTTATGACACAGTACATTAACAAGGTAATTATTAATAAATATAACTTTTAAGATATAAATTAGAAAAGGTAAAGTTTTTG
>JAQIXA010001120.1:0-28775 GCA_034699045.1 Nanhermannia cf. coronata Gr-Ori-00579
AAAAAAATTTAACTATCTGTATTGCTATTTATCATAATATTTATGATTTTTAATTTTACTATTTTTTGCTACTTTGTAGGGATAAATCAACAACTAATATTGTTAAAATTCTAAAAGCTGATGAATCAATTTGTAATTGTGTCCAATTTCATCCATCAACATGCCTACTTGCAACTTCTGGTAAGCAGTATGCACTTACTTTATATTAGAAAATGAAAATTGATATGTATTGGGTAATAAGGTTCCTTGTTAAATCTTAGCTAATTTTAAATTTTTTCAACAGGTATTGAAAATGTAGTTAGATTGTGGGCTCCGCTTGCGATTGATGAAAAAAATGATAGAGAAGTTACGGACATGGAAAAGTCAGCAAGTGTCAATCAAAAACGAATGAATTCTAATCCATTTGAAGTGATATTAATGAACATGGGCTATAGAGTTACAGGAGAAGGTGAAGGTGGTGAAGATGGGGATCAAAATAATGATAGTAATCGTAGTAGCAATGAGTCAGGTGCTTCAATGCCATGTAATCCATCATAATCATAATACATGTAACGATTTAAAAAACTCTACGCAATATTTTTTCAAGAATCGTAAGTCAAAAATAACCAGTAGATATTTTTATGTATCAAATAATCTTTAACAACAAAGTGCTATTTTCTCTCAAACCTACTATTTTAGCAAGAGCATGCATAATGGAACATTTTTAATAGATTTTCTATACCTAATTAACTATAATTCTACAATTGAATATTTATCAAATCTGAAAATTTTTAAAAATATTTTGTATAATAATGTTTTTGATTGAGATCATTTTAAAATTTTGTTTGTTTATTTTATAACCAATTAATACCAATTAATTGTTAATCGTTTCTAGTAATACCTTAGTATTCGTAGTAATAGAAGCGAAGGAAATATTTTCTGTGCGCCGTTTACAATGTTACCTAATTATTATATTTCTTTATATGAATTCTTCTGTAACTAAAAGTATTTATTTTTATTTTTCTTTCATTTCGACAGATTAGATGTATAAAATTAAAATAGATTTGTAATTGTAAGTAAATTGTAAGTAAACATGAATTTATTAATATAATCGTTTCAACGCTCAAACGAATTATAAACTAATTTCTCTACTGCGATATCTGACAAGACCATTTGGATAAACGCATAGATTGTAAATTTATTTAATGACCATTACTCTCAACTTTTAGATTTTTTAGTTATTTTAGTTATTTTTATTAAGTAGGTACCTAATTAATAACTAGCTACATAATCAAAAATGACTCTTTTTATCTTAAATAGAAAGTTTCAAGATAAATCATAAAACAAATAATTGGACAGACAGACATAGAGACAGAAGGATGATAACTATTGTCGACACTTGAAATTATACTCTCTAATCTAAACTCAATAAACTAGTTCTAATCTACGTACTTACATAAAAGGTAAGTATAAAATCTTAAAAATTTCCTCTTATTAAAGGGCAAAGGTTATGTAAAGTTGTTACGATTGAGAAGTATAGATGCATGGACTTTGATTTGATTCGATAATTTGAAGAAAAAAGAATGATAAATTCGAATTAAAGCAATTTTATTAACTTTTTTCTAATAGAAGGCACCCTACATAACATTATAAGTATATTTATTGTAGGGTAGGTAGGAGAGGAGAGAATACTTGCATTAAATAGTAATATTGTTCCTATACTCGTATCGTACATAGTGCATCGTATTTATGTAGGGTATTACTATTAAACCTATCTAGAACATAGTAAAGTATATATTTACTAGTTAATGAGTAAATTAGAAAATACTTTCTTAATTAGTGAGGTATTTTAGATACCTTACTTATAAATTAGTAGATAGCTTAGGTAGAGTAGGAATAGGTACAAATATTATACCTAAAAAATATTTCTGATAAATGATAATGATAATTAACAGTGATTATCAGTCTCGAAATAAAATTATTTCATGTCGTATAAAATTTTGCAGAATTTGCGGAAGCAAATCAAATAGTAGATCTAGTATTCTAGCAAATTATCGAAAATATAGGGTACTCAAGAAATCGTAAATTACTCGTATTACTTCTAACTTACTATTTTATATAGACTATGTACCTACTAAGTACTAGCACTACTACTACTAGGTAATAATATTACCTAAATACTTGTAGAGAAATTTAAAATTAGTTAGGAGTAAGGAATCAAAAACATTAAAATAGTAAAGTAACAATATTTTACTTACTCGACAAAAATTTATCACTAATCCCAGACTTTGTTTTACATTGACCAATTTAAAAAAAAAATTAGTTCTGGTTCTTTGATACGATTACTCCTTATAAAACGAATTTGGTTATTTATTACTTGTCCTTACTTATTGCGCGATATCATAACATAATCATAATTCTTAAAAATTTCCAACTTGAGAAAAAATTGCAAAGATGCATAAAAATAGTTATAATTAAACATAAATTAAAACTTTGAATTAGATTGAAGTTTGGCTTTTGCTTGGATAAAATTAATCTATCCTTGGGGTAATTTAGTAGAAAGTAGAAAGATTTCAGGTCACAAAATCTAGGTAAAAAATGTCGCATGCATAAATTAGCATAAATTGAGCAAACAATAAAATTAAAATTAAAACAGGAAATCATCTAGTTACGTTTTCGGTTTAAAATACTCTTAAAATAAGATTTAATTGCAGATTAGTCGATGATTATGATCATGATCACTCACATTTCATTGTTTAAATCAGTTTATTTAAAAGTTTATTATTAAATTACCTAATATACCTCTATTACCTATCTGTAATTGGTATATATTATAGTAATTTATCCTCTAATATGAAATCAATCAAAGGAATTTTTGGTTTTATCGTTATAAATTAAAAAAAAATATAAGCTGGGACATTTTTCAATCGGGACATTCTTAAATTGGAACATTTTGATTTTGATAGGCTGAAATAAAGCATTAAAAAGTTCAAATTTTGCTGCGTTTACATTAAAATTGTACTATGAGTAGATTCTTACTACCTACTCATTACTACTCATGTCATGACTATGACTTACGATACGATAAATTTTGCAGATGCCCTTTTCGTATGATAATATGATACTTAAATATCAGTATTATCATTATCATGTACTATGTATTTTTAATTAACTTTTATTAATAATATTTTAATAGTTGTGGTAAGTTCATGGCTGTTTTTAATACTAGGATTTAATTAACTACACTTTACCTAATTACTAATTTTGTTTTGTATGAGAAATTAAACGTCGAGTACAATGTATACTCAATTATTTTTGCGGTTCCTGGGACCACCAGACGACGCGTTCGTTCCGGTGGACGAACGGCTCTGGTTTTTACGGTTCAGTGGTCCCTTAAAGAGTCCTCAGTACCGAATAGCTAGGCTACCTGAAATTGACGCAATGGCATATAAACAGACCAGACCTTATAAGAATCATGTATGTCAAGTTTGGTTTAAATTACCTAGGGCCTAGGTCCTAGGCTAATAATTTTTGAGTAATTTTAGAGACCTGGTCAAAGAAACAGATAGTGATGGACAGATGAAGTGTAAGCAAAATTTGAATAACAAGTGCTCGCTTCGCTTACACAAGTAACCACTATATCATCCATATTAGTACTAGTACCTAGTTTAATTTTATTAATATGTAGGGTGATTGCGTAAACATACTACAGACTACAAGATACAGATATAAAATAAGTTGTAGATTAGGAGATGTTCTTTACTCTAGTATGATTTCTTATGATCTGGTTTTAGTTTAAAAAAATAATTTTTATCTATTTTTTAAAATGAATATAATTGTATGTACTTTTAAACTTTCAGATAACGAACAGCTACCTACCATGTTAGGTACTCCGTATTTTATTATGTAGGTAAATGTCAGGGCCGTAATTGTCAACAAGATAAACAGTAGGAGTATCTGTAGGTATGATATACACTTTTTATAGCAGTAGTCAGTGTTCAAAGCTCAAGATTGAAGATTAAACACAGATACATATTGACTTTTGACATTTCAAACATAGATTTTTATTTTATAAAAACTCACTCATTATACCATCATACTACGAGTATTACAGAGGCTTAACATTTGTATGATTCGATTCAAACTTTTTTCAAATTTTTCTGAATCATATCTTTAATTGTAATGAAATTTATATTTACTTATGGTAGGGTACTAGAATTTAAGATTACAAATTAATAGTATAGGTACCTACCTAGACCTAGAGTAGTAATTTGATTACATTTGATATTTGATTTGATGATTTCTTTCACTGAAAGGGAGGGGATTCGGTTTAAGAGTTTTTATAATCAGGTAATCGTATAAGTGATAGGAATAATGATTTTTGGTCAAAATGATGTCATATTCATATAAGTATAATTTTATCATTAAATGATTCGATGTCAAGATTGACCCTTGGCCGAAAGACCTTGGCAAGCTGGACAAAACTGCAAGGCGACCGTCCAGGACTTTTCAGTTAGCTGTCGCTTCTGGGTTAGGATAATTCTTTTTTTTTGGCTGGGAATCAGATTCCAGCATCAGATCTTTACCATGAAGTTTCAAGTTGCCTCGATTCTTATTTGTAAGCTCAAAATTTAATTCAAATTACCCCGAGCACGCAAAAATCTCCAAAAATTTGGTCAAAATTTGCATGTGAACCAGTTTTACCAAGTCCTCCTCGAGGACGATTTATAATTGTGAACTGTGATTTTCCTGAAATTTTAATACGAATATCTTTTTACTTTATACAGGTCTGTGTGTGTCATCCAGTTTAGCCCTTGTTGTTAAAAGGGATACTGGTCATGTAAGTACAAATTTTTGAAAATCTATCCTAATTTTAAGCTATATAAATATCAGTAATCAATCAATACTAGAAAACTACATCATTTTAATATTTTTATCAATATAATGGCAATAATAGTATTGTAAAATCCTTAAAAATATTTCAAAAAAATTAATTTTTTCTAAATCAATTCGATAACTTAATCACTTTCATTTAGTTTCAACTTTTTGATACTTAAATTAAATAGGTAGATACTTACTAGGTACCTAGTTTTTAAAGTTTGATATCAGTAGTTAGTTGAATATTTGAGAAATCTTGAGTAATTTTGAGAAAACTTGAGAAATCTTGACGAATTTTGTGAAATCTTAAGAAATTTTAGAAAATTTTATGAGAAATTTGATGCTTTCATATCTTATATACCTATCAGTTATCGGAAAATTTCTAATAATAAGTCGAATTCCTAACCAAAACCAATTATAGTAAGATAATTCTAGCTATGCATGTGAAAAACTTACCATTAACTTTGTAAAAAATATTAACCAATCATTTTTTCAATGATTTTTTTACAGGTCGCATGGAAAAAGGGGGTCGAATATGTATATAATTTCAATTCTATGATATCAGCTGGATCCAAAGACTATACCAGTTTTGCATCTGTTTTCAACATTTCTGCAACTGTTAAAATCCAAGGTGGAGATACCATCAATGCCAAATTTGAAAACATCAAATTTGGAGCTTATAATGTAAGATATGAAATTTTCCAAAGGATTAAAATAGATTTGTATCTGTAGTATGTATTTTATGTATTGGAAATTGGGACTTAATGTTAATTATTTTACCTAAATAGGGTAAATACGAAGTCTATACACCAGCTCATGAGTATACTCTCAAGGAATACGAAGAACTCAAGCCTCTTACTGAACCATTCCAAGTCCAACTTCAAGATGGAAAGGTAAGACATAAAAATGACCTAAAAATTTGCTAGAATTCATTTAAACTTCAAACTTTTGTACTTTACAGGTTAAAGGCATTGTTTTAAACGGTAACATTCCAGAATGGGCACAAAACATTCAACGTGGTTTGGCTTCAATCCTTCAACTTGATATCAACCATATCAATGACGAGGAAGCTTCTACCTTCACCTCTATGGAGGTACCAAAATTTTTAAAATTTCAAAACCTATGATAGTTTTTATATAGGTATAGGTAACATTCATGTACATATAGATATGATTTTCATTAAATTAAATTTTTGAATAGAAAACCACCAACGGTAATTGTCCAACCGATTACACAGTCATTCCATCAGACACCGTTGACAACATGGTTGAAGTAAGAAAATACAAATCAATCAGCCAATGTACCGAAGCTCCATTCAGAATGAGAATGCCAGGTATTGTTGCCTACCCATGCAAGGACAAAGCTACCAGAGTAAGTCTTAAAATATACTGATATTTTTTTATACCCATCGTTATCATTTCTAATGTTCTAATCTAATCTAACTTATTGCATTTTTGTAGGATGCTTACAATGGAACTGCTTTTGGAACATACAGAATGGAATCAAAGGGTGAAAACTGGGTTGTTAAATCCATCATGTCATACTCTGCTGTTGTTGTTGGAATCTTTGGAACCAAAGGACATACTCAATATGCATTCCAAAAGTAAATCCTGAATTCTATCAAACGATTCACTAGTAATTAGTAATAGCAATTAACTAATTTTTTTTGTTTTATTCCAGCACTCATATGGAACTCGTTAAAACCAACGAAGGAGGTTTCGACAAATTCGCACCTTCAAACGGTGAATCACATGAGGATATCGCTTACGTTTTCGAAGAGGAACAACGTGATGAAAATGAAGATTTGACCAAACCATCGCCATTTTTCTTCCACTATGCTGATGTTGAAACTGATCATGCAACTCAAATGAAAACTCAAGAACAAGTATGTAATTGAGACTTTTTCAGTACTACATTCAAATATATAATATATAGGTACTAGTTACTTATTTTCTAATTATTTTCTTGATTATGCAGCTTTACGCAGCCATTACAAAATTGACTGAATCAATGAACACAATTGGAGTTTACAAAGACACCAAAGAATTCCACAAATCATCACCTTTTGCTGTCATTCCTTTGATCAGCGGACTTGACTTTGAACATGTCAAACAATGCTACGACAAATATGTTGCCAAAAAAGATACTGACAAGTTTGAATATCAAATCTTTTTGGATGCTCTCGTTGTTGCCGGAACAGGACCAACTTCATTAATGATTAGAGATATTGTCAAAGCCACCGATAATACTGCTACCATTGCCCGTCTCATCGGACCATTCGCCAACTATGTCCGCAATCCAACTGAAAAATTGATCAAAGAATTCGAAGTAAGTACATACCTAACTTGAATCCATTTAAAATTTCGGCTTATTGAAAATCCAGGAAATCCTTAACTTGAAACATTTATTTTCTAACCTTATATAGCCTCTTCTTAAATCTGGAAAACCAGACTCAATCAAAGCTAAAGTTAATGGCCGTCTTATCGACTTTGCTTTTGGTTCACTCATCAACCGTGCTTGCCAAAAATCAGCTTGCTCAAAATCAGGAGTTCTTGATAAATACACCAAATACTACATTGATAGATACAACAGTAAGATTATTATTTTTAAAATATGCCTATTATTCTTAGACTTAGGAGTATGAGGTCTCAATACATACTGAATTTGATACAAAAATAATGAATTTTATCTAAATTAAAGATGCTGAAAGTTTCGAAGAAAAGACTGCTGCTGTCAATGTCCTTAGAAATATTGGACTTGAGGCTGCTTTGACTAAATTGGTAGAAATTGTTGCTGATGAAAACCAAGAGAAATCAGTCAGAGTTGCTGCCATCGGTGGACTTAAGACCCTTGGAAAATTCAACCCTACTCTTTTGAAACAAAAACTTGTCCCAATCTTTTTCAACAGAACCGAAGATTCAGAATTGAGGTATCTTGAGTCAAAAAAATATTAATTATATACTAGCTGGTCTTTAGAGATAAGAGCCACAGATCAGATCACTGAATCTTTAATTTTTAAATACAGATCCGTTGCTGGTCTTATCTACTCTATTGCTACCGAAGATTCCAATGTCATGAATGAAATGGTCATCTACATGTGGACTGAAAGTAAGTACAGTACAGTACATCTTAATCTTTTTCACTATAAATTTCATTATCAATATTAACAGACATTTTAATTGAAATTTTCTTTATTTGCAGAGGACCCAAATGTCAAAAATTACTTGAAAACTTTCCTTCAAGGTTTGGCTTATTCAACCAGACCATGCATTAAGAGCAAAGGATCTTACGCCATGACCGCCTTGAGAATGTTCCCACCATGGGAAATTAAACCAACTTACTCATCAAACTTGATCTCTGATTATTATGATCCAGACTATCATTTTGGTCAAATGAATCATATTGCCATCCACAAGAATGGTGACTCAGTTCTCCCAAGCTCAATCTACATGGGATTGAATGGAGCTATTGGTGGATATGGTATGTCATACCTTGGAATTTACATCAGAATGGAAGGATTCGGTAAAATGGTCATCAACAAACTCATGGATATGGCTACAGGTAAGAAATTGAATTTCTCTGAAACTTGCTGACAAACTTGATTATTAGAAAGAGTAGGACACCGAAAATTTTTCTACCTACATTTATCATGTACCTATTCTTATTTACAGGAAACATCGTTGCCGATGATATTAAAGAAGTCTTTGAAAAGATTGGAGTTGAAGAAAGACAAGAAACCCCAATGAAACTTGAATTTGGTCTCATGCTCCACAACAGAATTATCACCTACCATGCTGTTGACTCAAAAGCACTCAAGAACATCCCAGCTCTTGTTCAAAAATTATCCGAAATGAAGAGTCAAGCTGATACCCAATTCGATATTAGCCGTATGTTGATGCTCGGTGGAGTCCTTCACCAAACTCCTCTTGAAATCGGTATCCCAGTCTCATTAATCGGATCTGTGACCGCAGTTGCTGGATTAAACTACAAATCAACTGGTGGAAAGACCGGACAAGCTATTTCAAAAGAAAGCACAATCAGATTCCAATTCCACGTCTTCGGAATCACCTCATTAAGCACCCATATGCCAGCCCTTAGAACTATGCACTCTGTCACTGCTCACAGAACTCTTCGTTATAGAGTCCCAAGACATATCTCAATTGGTGTTGATGTCAAACAACAAAGCTTAAACTTTGCTGTCAATATCCCAACTGAAGAAGATCCACTCGTCGGTATGGTCCATGCTACATCCACCGTTAACATCCAATCTGACTACCCAGCAAGACATCATGATCAAGAAGCTATCCTCATCTTGTCCAAATCATGCCCATCATGCAATCCAAAAGACATCATTTCAAAGGGTGAAGAACACAGAGGAACCCGACGACTTGGAGCCATCTACAAATACTACGATATGGAGGGAGTCAAGGCCGGAGGTAAATATTTCGATTGTGAAAGAGAACACACCAGAGTCCATGTCTTCAAACAATTGAAGAAATTCTGGGGACCAGAAAACAAGAACCATGGGTAATTTAAAAATTATCATATTGTAGCTCAAATGCAAAACAATTACGTGATCAGATCAGTTTGTTCATTAGATTTTTTTTTTTTGCTTTTCCTATACTTATAGCCAAAGACCAACTGCTCGATTCTTCCTTGGACTCCAATACATGAGAGATTATCTTTTCTTCTCACCAACCACCCAAACCTGCGGAATGAAAGTATTCTATCTTCAAGATAAGACTTCCTCATCCATCTTAGATAAGGTACCTACCTACTTACATAATATTATTAATCTGCATGATTTTCACAATTTATTTGATTTCACAATCTTCAAATAGCTACTATAATGAAATGATGTTTTTTTTAACTAGATTGAAGGTCAAATCCGAATGAAATTCACTGCTGATCAAGATAAGAAAATTGGATCAAAGGTTCTTCTCAAATCATCATTCAACTTGAACTACATTGGAGCTGAGCCAAAGAGAAAGACCTTGGATGTTGTCACCAATCTTCAAACTTGGGGCGCCGAAAAACGTGAAGTTAAAGTTAAAGCCGTATGCCGTGATGAAAAGAAGGGAACCGCTCATATTGCTTGCCTCGAAGTTGAAGCTGAAGCTAAACGACCAACCGACTACTTCTCATTCGAAGGTGAAAATGACCCAACTTATGAAAGAAAGATCACTCTCGTTTGGGACAAGGCTGATGGTAAAGATCCACAATGCCCCAACTCAGCATCATCCCCAGGAATCAGAATCACCCGGAAATCCCAAAGATCACCAAGACAAATCGAAGAAGCCAAATCTGATAATTGGCCATACAAGCAATGTCGTGCTCAAAAGAATTCACCAAAATACCCAGGAAAACTCACACCAGCTACTCAAGAATGTGTCTGGTCAGCATTCAAACAAACTGCTCTCAAACAATCAAACATCACTCTTGACTACAAAGTTGAACTTGCTGCTCGTAAGAGATGGAGAATTCCAATCGCTATTGCCACCTCAATCTTGGCTCCATACATGTCTGATGAAGAATCTGCTGAAACTCATGTTGAAAAGAAAGGTGATGGAAAATTCGCCGAAGGACAAATCAAAATCGATGTCAATGCTGGAAGTGAACCAACCATGGATGTAATTTTCATAATTGAGAATGAGTATATTTCATAATCTTAAGATGATTAATAAATGATATTTTTACCAGATTCATTGGCACGGATCAGAAGGACAAGATGAACATTTCCACGGAGTCGACACTAGCTGGGTAAATATATATTAAAAATTAATGTTAAACATTCTTGAACTAATATTTTCTTGAAATTTTTAGCTTCCAGGACCACTTAAAGGAAGAACCATCCACTCACGATTCTCACCTCTTTACTACCAAGCTTTTATGATGGGGTAAGTATACACCTATAAGTATTTTTATCTTGATTCCTTGAAATATGTTTTACAATTATGTATCTGCATTTTATTTAATAGACTTTACTCATACTGTGACGTAACTCCAGCTGCCGTTCAAACTTACGATAATCTCACGTACGTTTAATACCCTAAATAGTTAGATACCTTTACCTTTTATTACTTATGCGTAGTTTTATATAACTTTATATTCCTTGAATTAACGAAATTTAATATTTTTTTGTGTTACAGATATTTCGGTGACATGTCAGGTAAGAAATTGAAATTATTAAATATTCATTTCATATACCTACTTGTATTATACTGATTGTACGATACGAGTAATTTTTGAGTATTACAAGTTTTTTAATTTGATTTTCGATTCCATTTTCAGAATGTCAAACTCTCGTCTCAGCCGATTGCACCAAGAAACCACGATATGCTATCCTTTCCAACAAAATTGCCTCAGATAAGGTATAATATACCTAATCATTCTTATCCTGCGTACTTTTTAATCTTCAGCAGATTACTAATATTCCTGTAATAAATTATTCTTTTTACTAGATTGCCATCGTTGCTTATCTTGGAGAACACAAGATCGAATTAGACAATCTCAACAAAGCTAAAGTTGATGGAAAAGATGTCCCACTCACTGACGAAATCTGGACCCCTGATGATGAAGGTTAGAACGAATCACTTTTCATGGACAAAAGAATTGAAACTAAAGCTATTAACTAGAGTAGATACCTAAATACTCTAGATAGAAATGAATTTGAATTTTTATTCTGTTTATTCTAATTCACTAGATAAGCTCTTCAAGATTGTCAAAATGGATCCAAACAATGTCTTCCTTCTCTCATACAAATTAGGAGTCTTTGTCAGATACACGTAAGAAAGTATTTTTATGTGATATTTATATTCGTACAAATGCCTAAACCTAAACCAAATACCTAAACCTAAAGTACCTAAATAAACCATTATCTAAACCTTGGTACTAATTAAATATAAATTATATAGTTTACAATTAACTTATTAAATTTTAATAGTGGTCACTACACCACCGTCACCCTTGGATCAAGATATCGATCAACTCAATGTGGTCTTTGTGGAGATTTCAATGGATGCAAATACAACGATTTGACTGGCCCAGATGGCAAATGTACTAACTTAGGACCAAATGATATGATGAAAGCATATATCGTAAGAGATGGAAATTGCAAATCAGTAGGATCTGCTTGTCCTAAAAACTAAATTATTTTTAAAAAATGTTCAACAAACATCTCTCTGAACTAAAAAAACACTGATTATTTTGATAAAAAAGTATGAAAAAAATATTAAATAAACCTTAAATATTTATAATTTATAACCCTAAACCTAAACCCTTATTAACACTTAACACCCTAACTTAATTTCGTAACATTTTAGACATTTTAGTACCCTATAGTTAGATACCTTTATACATAGTTTTAGATACCTTTATATTCCTTGAATTAACAAAATCAAAATTTATTTAATACCTTTCTGTGTTACAGATATGATTGGTTAATGTAAATTATCAAACCCTCTCAAACAAACAAACATATGTATTGTTAATAAAAAAAATTAAAAATATTCTGATTTAATTAAATAATACCTTATTATTAATCTTATTACCTAGTAGATAGATAAGTGTATAATACTGATTAGTGATTAGTATGCTTAATGCTTGTCACTTGTAGAATCATTATATGTAATAGTTACTCGAAAAGCTTTTTATCTAAATAATAATCGAAAGTGTTAGAAGAAAGCTCATAGTCAGAATCAGCCTTAGAATCATTGTGTTTCAAGTTAAAGCACAGAGTTAAGGATTTTCGAAAACAACAATCATTTTTACAATAAAATATTAAAAGGTTGATTAAAAAATGACTTGTATGGTCAGTAGATTTAATCTCAAATTCAATAGGTCCTATTGAGCCATTCATAATATTGCTATCGAAATTTTCGATATGTCCATTTTGAATAAGGTCACTTTGTTCATTTGTAGAGTAAATTTTCCATTCACCATTTTCGTAATTCTCAGGTAGATTGAATACAATCAATTCAAATTTGACTTTTCTTGATTTTGAAATATTAATTTCATAAGAAGCATCATAATTTTTAGTCGATAAGGGAAGCACATTTTTCTTTGCTTTTAAAAGCACCTAAAGAAAAAATTACATTAGACTTTAGACGAACGAAACGAATTGATAAAAATATGGAATTTCTTTTACCTCTGAAACAATTTTAGTTTTAAGATTTGCAATCTTGATTTTATTATTATTAGTATCTGCTATATATAGAAGACCATTTTGATTGTCAATGGAAAGTCCACCAGGTTCATTTAGCTAAAAAATTGATAGAAAATTATTTGACGTTTTTTATGTTTATGTAGTTTAGTCTTAGTTTTCGTGCTTACATTAGCAATATTTTCATGATTTGAATTAACTTCATCGATAGTCATTATAAATTGACCCAAATTGTCACTTGCTTTTCCGCTGCCAATGATTGTTTTGCAGAATTTTGTCTCAAGATCAATTACTTTCACCTGTTTCAAAAATAAATTTTATTATATTTTGATATGAGTACTGTATTGATTAACTGAATCAAAATCGCAGAATAATTTACCTTATTATTATAAGTATCAGCAATATAGACTAGTCCAGAGTTAGAACAACAGATTCCTACTGGATGTTGAAGTTTTACATCATCTTTATGCCCATCTTTATCTCCATAAGCAAATAAATCTTGAGGATTTTTTGTTCCACCAACTAACGCAAGAACTAAAAATAAAAAAACAATAATTTCATGAATATATAATAATAATAATATAGAATATAGTGATTACGGATTGGATTAAGGCTAAGGTAATAAGGCTAAGGCTAAGGTAATTAAGGCTAGTTTATTTCCTAAAAAAATTTATTTCCTTACTTTGTCCCTTTCCACTGCAATTTAAGCTCCGAATCGAAGAACTTTCACTATCAGCAATATATAACGATTGGTCTTGAAACGATAAGCCAGAAGGTTGGGCAAAAGAAGCTTTAAGAATATAAGAATTGTTTCTATTTTCCTCTCGGCCTGTACCAGCTAATAAAGCAGTCGAACCCAATTCATAACTAAAAAATTGTAAAAAAAAACATTGTTTTCTAAAAAATAAAAAATATATAAATGTAAAGTAAGTAAGGTATTTTAAATTACGTTTTTCCAAAAATTTGAACGAATTTTAAAAAATATCCAAAAATTTGGTGATTTCCAGCTCCAGCAATAAACATTACCCCATCATTATTTACTACCAAATCCCACGGAGACTTTAACAACAACTTATCTTCTCCAATTTCATAATTTGATGATATTAAAGTTGTAATTATTCTTGTTTTAAATGAAATCTCTCTGATACAGTGATTGCCTGAATCAGCAACATATAAAGATGTTCCATTAAATTCTAATCCTTGTGGATTATCAAATAAACAAGTTTCAAAATTTCCATCAAGATATCCTCTGGATTTTCCGCCAATCATTTCCTTAATCTCTCCATCGACTGTTGATATTACTATTCTATTATTTCCACTATCTGAAATAGCTAATAAGCCATCACCAAAGTGCAAAACTTTTCCAGGATATTTCAATAACGATAATTCTTTATTGTTTTGAGAAATTATCTTAGTTTCCTTTATTTCTTGATCCATTATATTTGATTTTAAAGATGAGGGAAATACATCTAATCTTTCATCAAAATACTTTAAAGTTTCAGTCAAAACATATTTCATGACTTCATAGTGTCCTTCTCCATAAAAAGCAAATAAAAGGTTGGGTTTAAATATATTTTCCGTATTTTTATTTGGTCCCAAAATTAAAATTGTCGGCCAGCAGAATATATTCTAAAAATTAAAGTATAAAATTAAACATTCATTAAATTAATTCTTAATTTTGTGTTTAAGCTAGATTTTCGAGGTTTATATATACCTAGCCTAATTGGTAAGTAGATTATTGGCTATTGATAAGTAGATTGATTATTTCCTTACCAAATGATTCCATAATTTTAATTCTGGATCATTGATAACACTTGAATGAGAGAGTTGATACTTTTGAATAAAAGATTCTAACGAATCTTGATTTTTTTCTCTGGTAAACTTTGGTGAATGAATTGCTAAAAATCTGAAACGAGTCTTATTACAGCTTTCAGTTCTCTCTTCAATCAGTTCATTGTATATTTTTCTCAAATCTTGCATCGAATCTAAAAAGAAATTGAAATATATTAGAAATGATTCATAAATAAAGTTATTAGATTAGGTATAGGGTATTATTATTTATTTTAAAAACCTATTATATAAAAAGAAACTTTATAATTTGACAATACAAACATAAAAAACGAAATCAATTAAGACCAGGTCAAGGGTAGTATTTTAGAGCCGCCTTAAATTGTCCAAGCTATTGACTGCTATTTGCTTTCTTTTGAATAATTAGATATCACATCACATCACGACCAAGCAACGGTCAAGGGGCCAAAGTCGGCTTTTTAAAGATTGATTTCTTTACTCTATTTATTGATTCAAGTAGGATACTTACGTGTACAATTTATGCAACAATGGGTGAAAAACTCCACAACAAACACATGATCCATTTCTTCTGCTTTAAGACTAGGTACCCCTGCTGACACTGATGTCAATGTTATCCATTGTAAATCTATAAAAATTAGAAATAAATCATCAAAATCAAACCACATCACATCACTCTAAATTATCGTAATTACCTAATCACTTACCCGATGAATACAAGTCCAAATCGATGACATTTCTTCCCTTTAAAGGTCCATCACCATCACCTTGTGGTCCAGCAGGAGTTGCCGGTTCATAACAAGAATCCAAATAAGTTTGCAAAATTCTCAATTTCTTTCCATGTTCTTGATCTCCAGCCTCCTTGATATCTTCAAGAATTTGGCCACAATTATAAGCTGTATTTTGTACCACATCACTCGCATTCATATCTTATACAAAATTACGCAAAAACTTAAAAACCATCTAAATAATTTTGAAAAAAACAAAAAATTCAGCTCTGAAAAACCAAAAAAAACACTTTTTTTAAAAAAAACCTAAAAAATTGAAACTTGAAATTTTTTTGAGATTTTGAGAATAGCAGAGCCTATATTTTGCATTGAAACACTTCTAGATTTAAAAACCATGTGTGAATTTTGTAATTTTTTTTGATGTAAAAATTTTTTTTAAATAAAATAATAAATAAAACTTATTTAACTAATTATATTTATTAAGTTTTAAAAAGGACAGCTATGTGATATAATAATTAGAGCAAAAGTATCAAGTGTCAAAAGGTCAAGTGACCAAGATGTCAGATTCTACGAATTTGATCCATGTTGTCAAATCATTGTGCGAAGAATTAGCTAATGGATGTAGTAATCGAGAAATTGACATAGTTGCTGATAAATATCCTCAATTACTTTCAACAATACTTGATGGACTGTATGGTCGATGGTCGTCATCGTCATCATGGGGCTCGAATATTTGCAGATTTGTCAATATCATGTCCAAATGGACTTATCGTGATTTTGAAGTTGCAAAGTAAGTCATTTAAAATCATTAATTTATTTTTTGTTTCCTCCTTGTTTAGAAATTAGAAATGAAGTATTGAATTAGAATTGAAGTATTTCGATTGTCCTTTAATTCAGCTCAGGAAATCCTGATTTTGACCTTAATTTTAGTTTTAGTTTTAAACGTAAAAAGATAGGAATTTTTTTAGTCTCGAAAGGAATTATTTCTGCACATTAAACCTAGTCCTATATAAAAAAGTCTTTTAAAAAATACTCAAGTTAAAGCAAAGCTAATATATAATGGTCATTTAATTCAGCTCTGCTTGGATAGCTAAGATCCTTAGGTTTAAACGAATAAATATGCAAGTTGCGATAGGCTATACTTAAGACTTATAAAAACCCGACTTTGGCCTACTCTTACATGAAAAATGTAATAATTTTGGCTTTTTCAAAGCGAGCGAGCTGAATTATCTTGAATGAAAAGGTTTTTTATGCTTAGATTTTAGATGGTTTATTAAAAGGAAAAAGTATACCCAATTCTAATAAGTTTAAGTTAAAGTTATAAGACTAGACTAACGATAAATTATGAATTTGTATTTTTTTTTCTAGATATTCTGAAGAAATCTTGATAAGACTTGGATGCCCATTAAAAATATGGATTAGAGATCAACAAGATGAAGAGCTTGAAACTGAAGATTGTTCAATTGAGGATTTTTTGAATGACTTATTTATCCTGATGAAAAATTGCCGATCTAAAGTCTATGAAGAATGGGAGATTAAGCAGTTTAATATTTTAACTGAATCCTCGAATGAAAATATACGATGGTTAGTCAACAATTATTGTCAAAAATATAAATCTTATGTATTAAATGTAAAAATAACTTGGTTTTTATTATTCTATAGGATCTGCTTAAACATCATTTGCTTAATAATGAATTTATCTGAAATTGAAGCTCAAAATTTTAAAATGAATTATAATATATCTAAAGAATATGATTTGGAGCAATCTTTTAATATTCAGAAGGATATTGAATCAAGAATTAGTAAGCAGATTGTTATTTCTTCAATGAATAATGAACAGCATGATGTAGGAAGAATGGAAATACTGCCTGAAATTGGATTACTAATTATTGACAATCTTGTTATCAATACAATGAAAAATATATCAGTTAAAATATCTGATTTGTCAATTCAGGAATCAACGAAATCTAATTTGAAGGAAATATTATTATCTACATCATCATTTCAATCGGGTACATGTATTTTAGGCGAAATTGGATGTGGAAAAACTTCATTAATTAAACATGTTGCGTCTTTATTTGGAAGAAATACTTATCCAGAAATTATATTTGTACAAATTAGTGACAGTATTGATTCAAAACTTTTACTTGGTTCATATCATTCAACTGATTTACCTGGAAAATTTATATGGAAGGCTGGATGTTTAACAGAGGCAGTATTGAATGGATATTGGATTGTATTTGAAGATTTCGATTTAGCACCAACTGATGTTATTGTACTTGTCGATGGCTTAATTGGAAGTGGTAAATTATCAGTGCCAGGATATGGTGAAATAAATAGAATACATCCAAATTTTCGTTTATTTTCTACATGTAGAACATTAAAAAGAAATGATAGTAGTGGCGCTGATAAAATTGGAAAAAGTTGGAAGAAGATTCCTATTGAAAATTTGCTTTATGATGAAATTAAACTGTTAATTTGTGATATATTCCCGAATTTAAAGTTAATTGCCGACAAGTTACTATTTATTTTAAGAGATGTTAAAAATGAAAAAAGAAATTTTAATCACCAACGATTAGTATCATTAAGAGACTTCATGAAATTTTGTCGAAGGATACCACCAAAATTAGATATGACTCAAGCAATTTCAGCAGTTCAAATTTATCAAGAAGGTAATTTTAATATTATTATAAGTTATGCCTATCGTATTTTATCAATTTCTTTTAATTAACATTTTCTCTCGTCTCATGTAGCAATTGACATATTTGTTACTTCACTTTCATCGGTTGAAGAAAAAATTAAATTGACTGAAAAAATTGGAATTCATTTAAATATATTGAAAGCGAAAGCTGAATATTTTATTAAAGGTTATAAACCCTATATTGAAATACACCAAGAATCATTTACAGCCGGTCGGTTCACAGTTCCTATAAATCAAAAGAGATTAATTGACATGGATAACAATTCCTCGTGTGTATATTCTCTAACCAAACGAGATTCCTGTTTAATTGAAAGAATATTAGGAGCTTTAAAACAAAAAGAATCAATATTATTGATTGGTGAAACAGGTTAGTAATAAAATATGGAGTTTATTTTTTCAAGAATTAACTAATATTAACTACACGCATATTATTAATTTACAGGCGTTGGGAAAACAACTTGTGTTCAATACATTTCTAATATTTTAAATCAAAAATTGGTCGTAGTAAACTTGAGTAGACAAAGTGATTCATCGGATTTACTGGGAGGTATTTTTTATTTAAATTTTAAACACTATATTATATTGAAGATTAACGATGATTTTAGATCTTTTTTTATTAAAAATATTTTTCTTTTTTATAGGATACAAACCAGTTGAAATGAAAAATATTTTATCAACATTTCGTGAAGATTTTCAAGAGTTATTTACATCTACATTTGATTACAGCTCTAATAGAAAATTTCTGGGACATTTAATGCTTTGTTTTTCAGAAGAAAGATGGTCAGATTTAATTAAATTGATGTCACATGTACAAAAATCAGCCATAAAAAAGTCTATGGATTCAGATTTAATTAAAAAATGGATAGAATTTGGAAATTGTCTTTCAAGAGTAGAAGCTCAGATTAAAGCAAGCGAATCTTCACCATTTGCATTTTCATTTGTTGAAGGGTCTCTAGTTCAAGGTTAGTAAATGATTAATAAAAGATTATAAAAACCAATTTGTACTGGAATACATTTTTATTTTTATAGCTATCAAAAAGGGATATTGGGTGCTTTTAGACGAAATTAATTTAGCAAGTCCGGAGTAAGTTATAAAAATATGTATAAAATAATAATTGATTCTTTACATTTCTAAAAAAAATCATATTTTAAAAATTAGAATGCTTCAATGCTTATCAAACATATTAGATGAAGATAGTGAAATCCATTTATGGGAAAAATCTGACAATTCTATAGTTAAAAGACACCCAAAATTTCATCTTTTTGCTGCAATGAATCCGTCCACGGATATTGGGAAAAGAAATCTTCCGCAAGGACTGAGAAATAGATTTACCGAATTTTACGTTGATGAATTAACCGTACGTTTTTTTTATATCATATTATCTTTTTTATTACCTACTTAAATTTTGCATTATTTATAAAATTCTAGGAAGAAAATGACTTACAAAAACTTGTTTCAGAATATTTAAAAAATTGCTCACTATCAAATGAATTAATTAACTCTCTTGTTAATTTTTATCTCAAGATTAGAATATTAATGAAAACTTCATTAGTTGATGGTTCTGGTAAAAAACCATACTATTCATTGCGTACATTTTGTCGGTAAGATTGTAAAGCTTTTTTACATTTGATATGTTTAAGAATTAGAATTAGAACATAACTTTTATTTTACTTGATTTCAGTGCACTTAAATGCTCGAGCTTAAATTTATTTGGAAGTGTTGGAAGATCAATTTATGAATCATTTTGTCTAAGTTTTTTAACCCAACTCGATATAACATCTTATGAGATTGTTCAAGAATTAATTGCAAAGTAACTATTATATAATTCAAAAATTATGTTAGATTTTGAATGACATTTTGATTGTTTTACTTTTCTCCCTATTAGATCAATCTTTGGAAAAACAGATTTAAAATCAATTTTAAAACATTCTTTACCCAAACCAAATGGTTATTTCACTGAAATGGAAGGTTATTGGATACAGCAAGGTGATGAAAAACCACAGTTGAATGAAAACGTAAGATTCTTTATAAACTGTAGAAAGAATGCTTTAGTTGTAATTTTTAATTTTTTTTAGTACATCTTAACTAACAATGTCAGAAGAAACTTGAGAGATTTAGCAAGAATTGCTTCATTTGGAAAATTACCAGTTTTAATTGAAGGAGAAACTTCTGTTGGGAAAACATCATTGGTTGAATATTTAGCAAAAGCTACTGGAAATAAATGTTTTCGAATAAATAATCATCAACACACAGACTTACAAGGTAAATAATGAGTGATATAAAACAATTATGTTCTGAAACTGAAATCATAATTTAACTTATTTATTTTTCTTAATTAAGAATACATTGGTTGTTATACTAGGTAAGTATTTGATATAAGATTATTTATTTGAATTATTTACCTATTTATTGTTAACTATTAACTATCAAAGTGATTCAAATGGGAAACTTCTTTTTACTGAGGGTCTTCTTGTAAAAGCTATGAGAAATGGACATTGGATAATTTTGGGTAAATGATTTATATTAATTTAAATTTTAACTTTAATTTTAAATTTAAGTTTGTTCATATTCAAATAATATTTATTGCTTTTTTTAGATGAATTAAATCTAGCTCCTAGTGAAATCCTCGAAGCTCTTAATAGGCTTTTAGATGACAATAGACAATTATTTATTTCTGAGACTGGTCAACTTGTTACTGCTCATCCTCGTTTTATGGTTTTTGCAACACAAAATCCACCAGGATCTTATGGAGGTAGAAAATTATTATCTAGAGCATTTAGAAATCGATTTGTTGAACTTCATTTTAATGAGATACCAACTAAAGAACTCGAACAAATTATTCATTTACGTTGTGAAATTCCGCCTTCTTATTGTAAAAAGATTATTGCAGTTATTCACGATTTGCAGGTATGTCTTTACTTTCGATTATAATAAAATTTTCTCATCTTATTCTAATAATTTAAATTTTTTAGTTGAGAAGAAAAGCTAGTGCTGCATTTCAAGGAAAGAACAGTTTTGTTACATTAAGAGATATGTTTAGGTGGGCAGAAAGATATAGATTAAGTGGTCAGCAGAAAACCAGATTTTATGATTGGGATCAGCATTTGTCAGGTATACTGTTTAAAAATTCTACCTATACCAATCTTTACTATTTAGTTTTATACTCATAAAAATTATATTTTTGCAGATGAAGGGTTTCTTGTTCTTTCTGGTAAGAAAAAGTATACCTAATAAATAAATTAAATTTTTACTAATTTCATTTGTGCATACACCAACAGGAAAATTACGAAATGATGACGAGAAAGAAGTTCTAAAAGAAGTATTAGAAAAACACTTTAAGCGGTCAATAAATCAGAACAATCTCTTCTCTCTTCATGAGAATACTTCATCAGTCACAAAAGATATATTGGAAATGATTCTTAATACAAATGTGAGCGGATTTGATCATTTTATTTGGACTTTTGAAATGCGTCGAATAGCAGTTCTTGTTTCATGTGCCATAAAATTCAAAGAACCCATACTACTCGTCGGAGAAACTGGCTGTGGAAAGACATCAATTTGTCAAATTCTCTCATCACTTTTCAATCTAAATCTCTTTACTATAAATTGTCATCAAAACAGTGAGGCAAGTGATTTTTTGGGTGGATATAGGCCTGTCCGTGATATGGATCGAGATCGTTTATTTGAATGGGTTGACGGACCTTTGATTCGTGCAATGGAGACTGGAAGTTTTTTCCTTGCAGATGAGATCTCTTTGGCTGATGATTCTGTTTTAGAAAGATTGAATTCCTTATTAGAACCTGAAAGAAAGCTTTTAATAGCTGAACAAGGAGATGAAAGTACAAGACTTATAGTGGCTCATGAGAAATTTCATTTTTTTGGTACTATGAATCCGGGTGGTGATTATGGCAAAAAGGAAGTAAGTAAATGAGTTTATTGATAAGCTTTGATACTACCTATATTTTAAGCACATGATTTTTTAAAATTTAATTGATGTAATTTGTGTTAAATTCTAGTTATCACCAGCTTTGAGAAATCGTTTAACGGAAATATGGGTTCGAGTTTCATCAGAGGAAGATGATTTGGAAAAAATTATTGAACATAATCTATCAAGTCAATATAAAGGACTAGAAATTGGAAAATTGATGATTGCATTTTTAAAATGGTTAAAGTCTGAAGACATGACATATCGATTTGTAGCAAGTATTCGCGATTATCTGTCTTGGGTCAATTTCATTAATAAAGTTACTGATGATTCTACAAAAATCCCAATCACATTAGCAATTGAACATGGTGCTAAATTGATATTTTTGGATAGACTTGACAATACTGATAGTAGAGGATCAGCAGAAGATGATAATAGTTTTTTACAAAAAGGAATCAGTTATTTGAAAAATTTAACTTCTCATTTAAATGGGAAAAATATAGAAAAAGAATCATTTAAATTAGCTTTAACGAAAGAAATATTGTCCATTGGATCATTTAATATATCGAGAAATGTGAGTATTCAAGATGCAGAATTTTTACCCGAATTTTTTATGGAGACGCCATCGACAATTGGGAATGCTTTAAGGTATAAAATCTTAAATTTTTGCAAAAGAGAAGCTTTTTATATTCTCTTATACTGTAATACTGGGATTCATTAAAAAATTACTTCAAATATTACCTAATTACAATTGCTACCATTTTTTATCTAGAGTTATACGAGCTATGCAGTTATCTAAGCCGATATTGTTAGAAGGTGAAATATAGCTTAATTTATTTTTATAGCTGCTGGTAGTAGGCACTTTTTATAAAAGCATATTCAATATAATTACAGGAAGTCCAGGTGTTGGAAAGACTGCATTAGTTTCAGCAATCGCAAAACTCTGTGGATTTGAAATCGTTAGAATTAATTTGTCAGAACAAACAGATATCTCAGGTACACACATCTGTCATTGAGATAAATTGTTTTTAATTTTTTATTTTAACTCGGAAACTTTTTTTTAATTAAAAGATTTGTTTGGAGCTGATCTACCTGTCGAGGGAGAAAAGGGTGGGCATTTCAGGTATATATTATTGTTAAATTGACTTCTATTCTGGAAAGTTCAATGAATTTTTTCTATATTTAGTTGGCGAGATGGTCCACTTTTGAAAGCTTTAAAATGCAATACATGGATTCTTTTAGACGAGTTAAATCTTGCTTCCCAATCTGTACTTGAAGGATTAAATGCCTGCTTGGATCATCGTGGTGAAGTTTTCGTACCAGAATTAAATAAAACCTTTAAAATTGGCGAAAATTATCAAAACACAAGAATATTTGCATGTCAAAATCCATTAAGACAAGGCGGTGGTAAGAAATGATGCTTATTTTAAAATTTCTCGAGATTAAATTGTAAGCTTTTTTCTTAATTCTTTTCAGCTAGGAAAGGATTACCGAAATCTTTTCTAAATCGTTTTATTCAAGTTTATATAGTTCAACATTCTATTGAAGATTTATACTTAATCATGAAGAATACCTGCCCTCAAATTACACACGATAATATTAAAATCATGGTCAAATTTTCGGATACTTTGAACAAAATTGCTTCAAAAAGTTTTTCAAACAAGGGGTCACTCTGGGATTTTAATTTAAGAGATTTAATTCGTTGGGGAGAACTTCTAACTAAAACTCAGAATCTTGTTTCACCCTCGCCTGCTTTGTTTGTCGATTTGATTTATGGATTAAGAATGAGAAATTTTGAAGATAGAACTAAGGTTTGGAGACTTTACAACGAAATATCTCGAACTGCACTTGAGAATGATTTTATTCCAGCCGTAATATGGGGTAAAAGTGAAATGATGATTCTATCGAATAAAATTCTATGTGGAAGTGCTTCATTAAAAAGGGAGAAAACCTTAAAAGGTGTTGATGATTCATATGGAATTAAAGGACACTCATTAGTTACATTACAAAAACAATTGCCGACAATTGAATCTGTTTCAAAATGTCTTGAAATGGGTTGGATGCCTATTTTAGTGAGTGTTTTTCATATCTATATAATATATAAATATACCTATCTATCTATATTTATTCTTATGATATTATTTTTAGTATTGACCGAGCACTTTTTTTAATAAAAAAAATAAACTTTTTTTATAGGTTGGTCCTTCAACAACTGGGAAAACTGCAGTGGTAAAACTTTTAGCTGAAATTTGTGGAATAAATTTAAGAATCATATCACCTAGCCAAGAAATGGATACAATTGAATTACTTGGAGCTTTTGAACAGGTTAGAAGTAAAACTTTTTCCTCTTTTTGCTTTTTATATTTTTTATTACAATCAATATCCCTTTCTTTCCATTTCATAAAGCTAGTCAGTATAAAAACTAAACTAATAGAAAATAAATACATTATAAGAAAATAGTCTCAAGGCCTCCAGGGGATATGGAGGATATTTTTTTTACTTAGGATTAGAACTTATTAGAACTCAGGACTAGGACTATACTAAGCTAAAATGCATGTGCTTATCTTTAAACTTTTATAATCATAAAATCTAATATAAAATGTATCTAGATTATTTTACATTAGAAGTATTTTGATTTATTCAGTTAAGTTTTACTGCTCCTTCATATACTTACATATTACATAGTAACTGTAGTCTGTCTGTGTTACGAGTTTACTTGCTTGTGCAAGTACCCTACTGCAAAGTTAAAATCTAATTTCGTCTATTATGTAATATTTGTAAGTAAGAAGTAAGTAACAAGTTTACTGAAATTACCCAATTCAGTTACTTAATATACTATTAGTTGGTAGGTAGGGGACTATACTACTGAAAAGTCTAGCTCTAGCACAAACTTTAAAATCATCATTAGTAAACAAAATTGCCAAAGTTTGAGTGAAAGTTGTATCAACATGTGTGAAAGTTAGCCACATAAAAGTAAAAGTAAATATAGTTTCTCTTGCATGACTTGTTTGTATGTACATATTTGAATAGCTATTCATTTTCTATATCTGCCAATACTTGTAATAGGTAGATTGCAGTCAATTTAGTCTTTGGACTAGTTTGGACTTGGACTGCTAATCTAGAGATATACTGGTATTACAACTACTTCTACTAGTACTAGAATATGCTTTAAGCTACAATTAGGTCTTGCCTTTCTGCTGTTAACAATAAGATTGATGTTGATATACCTCCTAACTATAACTTTTAGTTTTACAATACAACTGCATTAAGGATAAGTTCTAAAGAAAAGTAGAGGTACATACTGATACTGTAAACTCGTGGTACTATGTATGATAGACAATGAAAGATTTCCTTTATTTGTAACAACCTAAGGATTTCCCAAAGGAAAAATTATCAAGAAAAAAATCTTTTACCTACTGCTGACTACTATATTATAGTTATCTTTTTAGGTAGAATATTATAAAAACAAAATATTTGTCTGGCCTGGTAGCCTGGTAGGAAACAAAACAAAAGATGTAATCTTTTTTGGTCGATTGACTTGACTTACATGCCTATAGTAGGTACGTACCTAGTATAGGACAGGAATGAATGGCAAAGATACTGTACTGTCTAGTACCTACTTCTACAAAAAAGAGTTGAGTTGAGTGCACTGTAAACCAAAGTAAATTTTTTTAGCTCAAATCATACATTTCATCTAAAAAACGGAGAAAGGAAGGGAGAAAGTAAATATAGAAAACTCGTAGTAGTACAAATACTTAAGTATATTCTTATATAAAAAATACGATTAAAGGGAAGAAAAAATGGAACATTTTTTTTATAAATACAACTGCATTAAGTATATGCTTATATAAAGTACTACATAGGTATTAGGAATGCATATGCAGACGAAACTATACGGAGAAGAGTATTTATGTAAGTATTGTCCTAAAATATATTTTATATATTTAAAGAAAAATCTTTCTTGACATTTTGAGTAATGATAGTGGTATCTCATACATATCCATTTTACTGCAATTGCAAAATAGTACCCTACTACATCAGTACTCCAGTATACTTACTGCTCGCTCATATCATGCATTTTTACATTATTATATAGTAGGTATCTGTATCTACTATCTACTAATAGTGAGGATACTTGAGCTTGTGATGATAAGGATAAGCAATACAAATGTCTATTTTGTAGGCTATTTCAATGTTGTTTTTTTGGCTTTGAATAATATTATTTTCTTTTTGACTATTTTTACTTTTTCTCAATTTAGAGCAGTACTTTGTTAGTAGTTGTATAGTTGTATCAAATAGGGACTAAAGATATGAAATTCGCATTTATGAATTCAGTGACTCTGTCGAGGATTTGCCTGCATCTGTGAATAACTTTATTTTTATTATCTCGACAATACATTCCTAAAAGACTCTTTATAGCATGGCATAATCGAATCAAACAAATTTTCTCATATAAAATATTGTAATTCTGCAAGTCGCAAGTATGTATGTATATTAGGTACTAATACTAAACTTTTAGAGAAGACTTACCTAAGACTTATTACATACACTTGTATATTTTATGCATTAAAGTATGTAAATGTAATATTACCTAGGTAGGTTTAGAGCTTACGGTTAGAGTACAGATAAGTTAAAAAATGATTCGAAAATTCAATAAAGCAAGAATTCAGAACATTTTTCAACTGTAAACCATTTTATTTATCTCATATAGGTATGGTAGTAAGAATTTTATAAGTAGATTTACATAATGTGACAATGCAATTTACAATGTCATGTACAGAAATTGATAAATATAATATTTTTTGAATGTATAAAATTACTTATGTAGGCAAGTTATAATATAAAAAATGAAGAATGAAGAATGAAGTCAATTTTAAATGTAGGTACTATTAAAAGTCAGAGAAGGATAATTGTAGAAATTGTAAAACTTGACAAGGAAATTAATTTTAAAATTTAATTTGTTTTTTGGTTTTGGTTTATGTATTCATGTTTCATATAATAACTAGGTAGTAATAATTTTAGAGTAGTATACATTAGTATTAGTATTAGTAGAGAAGAGAAAGTATGGTTAAAATTGAAAATATGTTACCATTTTGCTTTTATACATATTGAGTTTCAAGGACCCTACTCGTACTATGAATTTCATTATTACCTAGCTGGGCTGAGTTGTTTGATTTAATATTTGTAATTAATATAGAAGTATAATGATTAATCAACCCTTTATGAAACAAAATGTATCTACAGTATATAAAGTAGGTAGTGTTATATATTATTTTGCTTTACTTACCTATATAATTTATAAAATTTTATTTTAATAAGCTGCACATTTGTATAAAACATTGTAGATAATAATAATAAGTTTGTAATTCAGAATCAGAACCTTTTAAATTGATTTTGATAAAAAACGTTTTGATCTACTCTTATATTTAGCTAACATCAGAGAAGTAAGGTTAGTTACGAGTTAAGGATTTGCCTAAATTGAATTTCTTTAAAGCTACTAGGTTTTATATATTCTTCAGATGGTCGGGTTTAATTAAAATTCTAGAATTAGTAGATAAATATTTAGCTTAGGTTGTTAGTTTTTGACAAATATTGGAATTGGAAATAGATAAAATATCAATTTTAACTAGCTAAGTTGCTAACCTATGCTATAAATACAGAGTAGGTATAAATTAAATATTAGGTACTATGTGTTTATTAAGTATACTCTTATTAGTATGTGAAAAGATGGTATCATTGTTAAATTAGTTTACGAAAATTTACATTAATGACTGATGGTGGAGGGGGAAGGTCTTCAGGGAGTGGTGAAATAGAGGAAGGTGAAGCTGCCAAATTTCGATCTCGGCCGTCCATTGAGTCACAGTCCACAGACTTAATTGAGCAGGATCTTTTCAAATTAATGGCTTGAAGTAGTGATCCATCATCATTCTGACTATTGACCGAGTGTTGTTTCTGTAATTCCCTGAGTCTCCTTTGTGATTGTGATGAAGAACATCGTCTTGAGTTTAAGTTGAGCTCGTTGTGATGCAGGTCATGATCACTGATAGTGAGTTGTTGTTGTTGTAGTGGGTAATTATTTTGTTGTGGCTGTAGGGCTATACATAAGCAACATACCCAGTTAGAGAGACAGGATCTGAAACTGGATCTGAGAGGTTCGTGTAGACATAGAAGGAGAAGAGGGTGAATGGCTGAATGAGCAAAAGCCATCAATAGACAGATCTCGTAGATGTAGAGACCCGGATCGTCCGTCCATTTGGCTGAACCTGGAGAAAATAGAATAGGAAAGTTGGAGAAACAGAAACTAGCTAGATAATTCTGCAATTACTAGTATGTAGTATGTAGGGTACTATAGTTTAAGAGAAAAAGATAAGGGAATGTACTATTTTGTAATTTGTATGCGAGCATAAGATGTAGTTGTAAGTAAAAATGGATTAGCAATACATAGTAATCGTTATACTATTATGTACCCTACTGATTGTACTAAAGGGTAATAGTATAAAGGATTTTTCGTTCTCCTTGAGTAAGGTTGAATTTAATTTTAAATCTAATATTTATTGATATTTAGATTCTCTTTTCTATCTTGGGTTAGAAACTTG
>JAQIXA010001121.1:0-28765 GCA_034699045.1 Nanhermannia cf. coronata Gr-Ori-00579
CCATGAAAGCCGAGCGTTCTTGGGTTCGATTCCCAAGCCCACGAGTCCCTTTTTTTCAAAGTACTTGTTCAATGAGGGGAAAGGCCGCAACCTGGCACCCTTGGGGGTGACATAAGGGCTGTTCCCTCTCTTTGTGTCCCACAGCCTTCTCGAACGGAGCTCCGTCGTTTCAGTATGCATGAGAGAATAAAACCGGAGTAACTCAAGAACATTTAATTTAAACTTTTTGCACTTTTTTTATTTTTTTAATGTTTTAAACTTCCGAAAAGGTCGAAATTTCGCGAAGCGACCTTTTTTGGGGTTTTTGACCCGGGGCAATACTAGTTCACAAACTATTAAACCAAACTCGGCATGAAGGACCCTTATAGAATCAAAATTATCCCATTCTGAAAAAAATCAGAGGGTGACAGTGACAACCTATGTCATCTATTTGATGGCAAAAACTTTCTTTCTATAAATTTATATAAAAATGGTCCATATAGAATGAAATGCAACATACGCTGTCCCTTAAGTCCGGAGTCGCCAAATATTGATATAACACGAAAAGACTGACAATTTAAGGCTCAAAAAACATAAGATTTTGCATCTTTTTCAATAATTTTATCATTTATTTTGTTTATTTTGTATTTTAATAAAATCCTTAAAAACAAGATAACAAATCAAAATCTACACATCATAAGTTTATAAGTATGTTTTAAGATTACAATTTACTTTCAATATAATTTTCATATAAAATATAAATAAAGACATTTTAGTACGAAAAAGAGTACCTAGTAGTACAAATAGAAATAGAAATCAAGTATTTAAAATATAAAAAATTATACCTACTGAACTGATACATAATATATGTATGTAATTGCACTATGTATAAGTGTAAAGTAAAAATTGACAAAACAAAAAAATTTCTAAAAAAAGGATATATGCGGCTTTCAGGCCTTTGCATGTTAAACCTCATATAAAGGCCTAAAAGCCTATATCCTTTATAATATTTTATTTTTATTTGTATAATAGTAATGGTATGATATAACCTACACTTATCTTAATTTACTTTACTTCGATTCGAAATTCGAGTCTCACATTTTTATCTAATTTACAAATTTTTTTTTGTCGAAATCTCGAGTGTACACAGGTATGTAATAGTTAGTATTATAGTATCTTTAATTAAATATATCAATTTTTACTCAATTTTTCTAAAAAATTTGCATTTTTTCCCTCATCTAATTGTACTGCGTATAACAATTTAAAACTAGGTTTTTTTTTACACAAAATTTACAATTTTTTTAGTCAAATTACACACTTTCAATACAAATTACTACAGATAGTACAGCATTTTTCAAAATTTACATTTTTTCTATACATATAGAATTTATAGATACTTCTAAATAAGTAGTGCAATTAAACCTAGTATTTATATGTACTATTGTAGGGTAAAATTATTTAAACAAATTTACAACAAATTGCAAATATGGCTAGTTTAACGATTCAAGGACATTTGGTTTAAATAAAGAGCAGAGTATTTCAAATTTTTGGTCAAAATTTCTCCTATATTGGCCTCTTTTTAAGGTGAAATTTCAAGTTTAACTAAAAACTTGAATTTTAGGTGAATTTTTATCAAATGTCAATATTTCACTTTTTTTCAATTTTTTCTAGAGTGTTTTGCATAAATAGTAGGGTACAAAATTGGAAAAATTTTGACAAAATTATAAAAGACAATTGTGCTTTTAACGATTCTGCATTAATTTGATTTTAATCTTAATTTACAAATTGACAAATTTTGATAATTTTTTAGACCAAATGACATTTCAAAATTCCTTTAAAATAATGCAAGATTTAATAAATGACATCCTAATAAAACTGACCAAAATTGGCCATTAAATTGACATTTTTGCTCAAAATTAGTCCAAAATTGACCAATAAATTGACATTTTTAGTCAAAATTAGTTCATAAATTACCAATAAATTGACATTTTTGCTCAAAATTAGTCCAAAATTGACTTATAAATCATCATTTTTGCTCAAAAGTGGCTCAAAATAAAATTGACCAACAAATTGATAATTTTTGCTCAAATATGTCCAAAATTGACTTATAGATTGATATATTTTACTCAAAAGTAATTAGTCCAAATGTCCAAAGATCAGCTAATGCTTAACCTGGTGCAAAAAAAGTGTTTTTTGAGCAATCTCACAACTTTTTATATCTTTAAATATACAATAAATAAAGTCTAAAATATATCTAAATAAAAGCTCTCTTAAAAACTATTACAAATAGTGTAGATACAAAGTAATTTGCTCAATATTTCTGTAAATAAATGCATGATTTTTAGACTATTTTTTTACATATTACTAGATTAATGAAGTAGATTGTTATGTGTATATGTACTTATAAATACAATAAATTAACGATGATTTAACAAAAAAATCAGTAATATGGTAGATACTTGTATCGTATCTCTTATAGGTAAGTAAATTATTGTACATTTGTTTATGAAAGTTAATTGCAAGGAATGAGAAATAGAGATTCAAATATATCGATAGAAATTTTAAGTAAATTTTTTTTAAACTTTAAAATTGCATTCTTAACAAGCCTGAGATAGAGTACTTTAGGATAGCCTCATATTTAAATGGTTATAATTGCATATAAATTGATAAAAATGATTGTTTTTTGAGTTTATAAAGTGACTTAAATTGACCTTAAAATGACACGTATTTTAAATGGATTAATTTGGCTTTTTTATAATTGTTACATAATGTACAATTTTAAATGAGAAATAATTCATTTAGGTACGAGTATATAGTGTACAAGAATTATTCGAAATTTGTTTTTCTAAAATTTTTCTTAAAAACTAGTCTTAAAATAGTTTTTTTTGGCTTTCTCCTAGTATCTGAAATAGTACTAGTTAGTTATAGTATCTTATCTACTTTCTGATATTCAATCTTGAAATTTTATGATTGTTCTACAATTTATATGTATGTATTATTTTAGTATATTTGTAAACTTTACATTAGAGAAAGTATTGCAATAATTTGATCTATTACGAATATAGTATCTTATAGTAGTAGTAGTAATTGTATGTAAATGACTTGAAAAATTAGATTTCAGTCGGTTTTTTTATAAAAAAGTTGACAAAAGTTAGATTAAAGAAGGTTAAAATATATGGTAAGGTAAGCAAAAAATTTCGAAAATTATAAAAAATTAGAAGCTCAAAATCTTCAAAATTTGTGTCTAAGATATTTGTATAATATCTTAGATTTCGATTTTTGAAGAATTTTGATAATTTGGTTTCAAAAATTTGTCAATATCGTAAATACAAATACTAAAAATTTGAAGGATTTATATACCTACTGCAAAATATTTGATTTTATGACGAAGATATCAGATTAACATCTAAAATTTTATAAATTTTAGTAGAAATTTTTCGTGATTTTTCAAGTTTTCGGATTCCGAAATATAATTTTTCTTGAAATTTTCTTAAATTCCAGCAGCAAAGATTTACAAAATTTTTAATGAAATCCAAGATTTTTTGAGATTTTGAGTTCTTTTTATACGAAAATTTGACAAATTTTTGGTAAAAAAGCTAAAGTTATCAGGTTGTTTAGCTGACACTTGAAAAAGCTCATAAATTACCATATAACTAAATAAGCAAAAATAATTAAGTAAATGATTGAACTTTTTTTCATAGAATTCTTATTGGCAAAAAATAAAAGTTCTTGTGTTTTTTTGAGACTAGTATAAGTAAAAGAGCAGTGATTCAAAAATTTTCAAATAAATGAAATCTACCTTATAGGTAGGATATTCAAAAAAATGGCAGATTTTACGATTAGTCAGTTACCTAGTTAGTAGTTAGATACTTTAGTAGTACAATAGTTTATAAATATAGTTAAATATTCTTAATTTCTTATCGTTAATTCCTACTTCTACAGTACAGTATAGTAAGTAGGTATATAATTAAATATAAATTTTAAATTTTTCGTCGAAAGTCAAAACTTCCACTTTTAATGGGGGCTCGACGGTTATTTTCCTCTGGGTAAATTTTAATTCCATCACATGTGAAGATTGTAGCCTCTGTAATTGTAATAGAAAAAAAAATCAATTAAAAAATCGATACCAAAAATTTAATTAAGTGTAATTATTTTCATATAGATAATAGATAGGTTATAGGTTTCATAAGGATTCGAAAGAAAGTTATTTCGATTTCGAATTTCGAAAGAAAAAATGGGGAAATTGTCAATCTAAATACTGTCAAGCTGTAGGTATGTAATTGTAATTGATCGGTATCTTGGACATTGAGGATTTCTGTTTGATAGATTAGATTGATATTAGCTCGGTATATTATTGGATTAAATGGATTTTAAGGGTATTTGGTCAATTAGTCAAGTTCAAAAAGGCCAAAAAATATGAAATTTACCGTATTTTTGATACCAAAACCCTTAAAATATGATATTTCGAGCATAGGTTAGGCTAGGTTAGAATTTTTAAAATTTTGGGTTAATTTCATACAGAGGTAAATTAAACTAGATCAAGTCCTAACTTTAATTTTCAAATTTTACAAAATCTGGAAGGTAAGTGAAATATGCGGCGTTCTGAAATTATTTTTTATTAAATTTTTTTGCCAATTTTAGGCTAAAAAAGCCTGATCTAAAATTTCACCGGAAAAATATATAACAATCAAATTTCAGACTTTTAGGTCTAAAAATTTCCCAAATTTTGGCCAAATTTTGGTCAAATTATCATAAATAGGAATAGGAAGATAGATTTATAAGGTATTTTTCTATGTATTTACTTACCATGGGGTAATTCATAAATTTTCGGGGGTAAATCAGAAAAATATTTATGATGCAGAGCCTCCTACAAATCAAAATAATATCAAAAATTTAGAAAATTTTTCAAAATTTTAAACTTACTTCAGCAAGCAGTCTTTTATCAGGATTCAGCTACAATTAAAAAATGCAAAAATTACATTAATTGTATAATTAAAATCTTTAATAGTCTTACCTGTAGTAACCCAGATGCCAAATTCTCAGCATAGGCAATATCATATAGTCTTGGAAAAGCTAGACCCAATTTCTGTGGTTTGTAAATCCTTCGTACTTCTCTACTATAATTCGCTAAATGAGTTACACCTGAAAAATTTTCAAAAATTTTCAAAATTTCCAAAATTTATCAAATTTTTTTGTTAAATAGATTAGTAAATATACCTTCCCAGTTCTTTTCAGTAGGGGTTCCTAGAACTCTGAATATTTTATCAAGTTGATCTGAAACGTCTCGAACACCGGGAAAAACGGGTGTGCCTAAATTTTCAAGAAAAATTATAATTTTGACAGATTTTTATTCTGAAAAACCAGATTTTGGACTCGATTACGTCAATAAAGTCCAAAAGTAGGTTTTTAAGAGCTGAATCTAATAATCAGGCATACCTGTGAGCATTTCAACAAATATACAACCAACTCCCCATATATCAAGTGTCGAGGAATAGTCTGTAGAACCGAGTAGAACGTCTGGAGGTCGATACCTAATTTTTATAAAAATTTCCAAAAATATTAAGAAAAATTCTAAATTTTTGAGAGATTTTTTGCTAATTCTTACCAAAGGGTTACAACTTCATGAGAATAAGTATGACTTGGCACTGATTTTGCTCTAGCCAAACCTGAAATCAAAATTAACAAATTAAATCAGCAATTAAAATTATGCAAAATTCCATTAAGCACATTAAAGGCTTAAAATCTTCAAATTTTTGCTTTTAAAGATGATTGAAAACTTTTTTTGTTGAATACTTATACTATAAAATATTTAAAAATAATTTTACGAACCGAAATCGGCCAATTTGAGTTCACCGCCTTGGCTTATAAGTAGATTTTGTGGTTTGACCTACAGAAACAATTATAATTGACTTAAAGTTTAATATCAACCCTATTTTGGTTGAATTTATCCCTATATTTTTGGTCTAATTTTACCCATGTATGAAATTAATCCTAAATTTTCTTAGTTTAGGTTAGGTTAGAAATTTTAACCTAAAGCAGGTTAGACCAAAAATTTAGAGGTAAATTCAACCAAAAAGGGATGAGATAAAATCAAAATCATTAAAATTTAGTTAAAATATCGATTTTTTTTGAAATTTTGACATACATCACGATGTAGGATTCTCCTTCTATGGCAAAAGGCCAGACCTCTTAGTAGCTGGAAAAGGAACAATTTCACATTTCGAGGAGTCAGTCCACCTTTTTTTGTAGAAAAATTTCATTAGTTCTCAAGTTCATTTTAAACCTTATTAAAAATAATTATCTTGATAGCCTAGTATCTTACCCGGGTGTCTCTCCAAGTACTGGGAAAGATCAGTATGCTACAAAATTGCAAAAAAAAATTAATTTAGTCAAACTATTTAGTCTAGCAATTAAAAATAGAAAAATTTAATTATTTTCGCAATTTCCAGTCAAAATAAAAGTGGAATATCAGTATAGCTCGCGTTTCAATTTATGATAAATCTTGAATGTCAAAATGTTTTGCAAAAATTTGGACTTTTTGGTTCATATTATACTTTCTTCAATGTAAATCTCAAGTGTAAAAGTTTAGTAAACTTATCCTTAATAGTTAGGTATATGTACTTGAAACTTGAAGATTTAGAACAAAATTTTCTTTAAAAATCCGTATTTTGACCCTTTTTTCGTTTCGAAATTCTTACTAAAAATGGGCAATATAGTGGGGAATTACAATTACAAGGTACTATACAATCATATTTTAGAATTTTTAGCGGTTTAAAGTTGAAAATTTTGTTTGAATATTGCTAATCAATAAAATCATGATGTTTTGAGTTTGAAATCGATAGATTAGGACATTTTTTAATGTTAAATCATCTGAATGTGACTTTTATGATGATCTTGAGAATCAATATTTTAATTTTTGAACTAGATTTTTGAATATACAGATTATTTTCGATTAAGAATATGTGGGTTTTTTGAGGGTACTTACAAGGTATTCAAAGACAAAAGTGAGGGTATGTCGAGTGTGGACGATGTCATGGAGTATCACTATATTTGCATGTTTCAGGTCCTTGAGTAGGGAGGCTTCTCGGATGGCCGTAAAAGGCGTACCCTCCTCCTCCTGCAACCTGATCTCCTTCAGAGCTACCACCTGGTTCGTCAAACTGAAAAAAAATAGCAAAAATTTGCAAGATTTAGCCAAAATACCAATTTTCATGTGAACTACCTACATCTAAACTTAAGATAGTCCTCTCTCATAAAAATCCATTAAAGTATTTCTACCAGTATTTAATTAATTACAGTAAAGTCAAATACAATATAAAAGTTTTGGTACTTCCATCAGAAAATAAGTCAGACCCAAAAATCGAGTTGGGATAATTTGGAATCTTATAGGAATTTGGGAGCTCTATTTAGAGATTAATTTGTTGTTAATTTGACCTGGAATTTGATTGAGAATATGATATTCTCAAGCCAGGATATTCTGAACACAAATTTTGGCCAATTTTTGTCTTTCGAAAAATTTGATATTCCTACAGAAAATGGTTTTTACGAGTAGAAGATACTGTTATATTCGGATTTCATGCCTCTGTAGGTTAAACCTCTAGAAATGCCAAGAAATCTCATAATAACCCGAAGATATCCTTTTTGAATTTTGTCTGATTTTGGACAAAATGTCATATTTATGCCATATTTAGGCCAAAAGGTTAATTTTAGCTCGTTTTTTAGACAAATTCCTACAAAATACCTAGATGTTTTGAAATTTTTGGTTAATTTTTGTATCTCTATAATATATTATACCTACATAGATATAAAAATTTGTCAAATTTGGACAACTTGTATTGTACCATTCTAAATTAGGATTTCCATTCCATTTCCATTCCATTTAGAAGACATATGTTTTAAAGATAAAAAAACGATTTTGAACTATTTCAAAAAAAAATTTGACTTTAAACCTTGACTTAATTTTCTAAATTTTGTGATCTTCTAAACGAGCTAAAACAAAGGTTGAAATTGTAATTTTAAACTAGACTTTAGTTAAAATTTAATTGAATTCAATTATAGCAAATTGAATTGACTTTTTTCTACAAGTTTGCTAAATTATTTACTCGAGTTTTTTTATTTTCAGACTGTACTATAGCAGTACTACTCGCAGTGTGTATCTACTGGTATTCCTATTCTAGAAAAAGTAAATTTAAAATAAATGGCTTATGTAAAATTCAGATATTCAAACAAGATTTGAGACAAGATTTACATTGAATTCGAATTTGCCTACTTTTGCCTACTTTTTCTACTCTTTTTTGGCAAAAAAAACTTGTACATTTTAGATAAGACTTTTACTTTTCAGAGCTAGATTTCCAAATCGGTTTTGTCATTGATTGATTTTCTAAATCCCCATCTGGGCATAGGAGATTTCGAAGCTTGAAAAAGGAAATATTTGAAGTTTTCACACTTTTTTCAAAGGGAAAGTAAACCTTCGATTCTAGAACTTTTATGTAAATAAAGTACTTCGTATTACCTACAAAAAGTAAAATTTCAGTTGTAACCGATTTTTAAGATTGTTAGATTACAATTTCTTGGCTAAAACTATCTTAAAATCTACCAGATACATCTAAGAACCTTAAATTTTGAAAATTTTGAAAATTTCAATAATCTTGAGATCATTAACTCTGAAATTTTGCAAATTTTGGTCAGTTTATCTGAAGGTTTATCTCAGAAAATTGCAAAAGTAGTGCAAAATTTTCTTGAAATTAGAAAAATTTCCATTTTTGATGACCAAAGTTTGTTTAAATTGTATCTATTTGAGGCATTGTAAAAAGTCTTAAAAATGAAGATTCTTTAACATTTGCCAATTTAGTACCTATCTTAAATATCTCTTTAAAAGGTTCATACAACAGCCATAACTAAGACATTTCAAATTTTTCCCAAAATTTGAATAAATGACACTATTTGGATAGAATATTAAGAAAAAATCCCAGTTTACCATTACAAGATTCGAGAATCTAATTTGATTTTAGAAATATTTTGAAAAAAATTACAACCTTACTTGTCCGACATATCAAACATTCCCATTACTTAAACTTTTTTTGATAAAATAACACTAAAATTTTATGGCTATTGAAAGTAGACCACACCATAAATGTGATATTTAACCTTAAGGCCTAGCCTATAACTATACATAGATATCTGCATTCAAACTTCAAAAAATGAGTAAAAAAAATCTCGAATTTTTCCTTCGAAAACCGGAAGGAAGTGTAAACTCTCGACAAGAGCTGAAAACTCGTTATAAATCATCTAAATTTCGCAAAAAAATTGTTACATATTAAAACACTTTTTTCTACAAGTTCTAATCTTACATGTAAAAAACCGCGAGTTCATTTCCCTTTTTCGGTTTCCCGAAAAAAAACTCAGCAAATTAATTACGTGACTCATGCAAAAAAGCTTGAAAAATAATGAGATTATAGTCAAAGTTCGTGCAAAATTGAATAGAAATATCTTACGTAAATACTTGAGTTAATTAAAATTTATGTTTATTTGAAAGGTTTTTGATCCAAAATTGAAATTTAAGCGAAAAAAATTGCCTTTAAAATAACATTATAGATATCACGACACGACGCTTCTTTCGGACTGAGTTTGTCAATTGAGATATGTCAGATTTGCCAATTGAGTTAAAAAATGATCTAAATTTTTCTTTTAGTTTTAGCATTAGTAAAAGATCATAAGTCTATCAAAAAAGCACTTTTTTCAAAGGATCTATTCGGCTTTCAGGACTTTCCATGTTAAACCCCATATAAAGGCCAGAAAGCCCATTATAACCCAAAGATATCCTTTAAAAAATTGATTTATTTTGATACTAAAGATTAAAGAAGCCATAAAGTTATATTCGTACCTACCTAAATAAAATTTTGAAATCAAAATACTCGAAAATTCAGACCTCTAGTTATATCTTGCTAAAATACTTAAACTTGCCTATGTGTATTTGCCTTCAAATAAGTGAACCTACTGCAATAGATTTGACTAATCGTAAGATTTGACAAAAAATGTCAAATTTTCCCAATATCTTAATAGAAAATTTGGAAAATTTTGTCAAAATTTTATTGAAAATCACATTCTAAATATCCTAATCAAAAATTTTCCATTACAATAGGCTAGTATAGTAGCTAAAACAGGCTCTTTTTCGATTAATTTTGAAATTTTGCTTTAAAATTTGAATGCAAATAAGTCTTGAATTTGAAACTGAGACTACTACGTAGGTATCTAATCTATTATATGCAAATATTTACTAAAAGTAAATATTAAAAATGGATTTTGTGCCTATGTCTAGCCTCCTACTAGTATTTTAATATTAGCCTATCTATTACATAATAAAAAGTATACTCTGTAGTATAGTAGTCTCGAATGAAATTGGATAAAATCCTTATGTAAACTTGCAAGTAAATTTTATTTTACTTGAACTATCTTTAGTATAGCATTAGTTAGTACTAGTACTATCCTACACAGTAATAGGAAAAAAGCATCTTGGGCTCGAAATTGTGTTTTTGCTTTTGTTAGAAAATTCCAAAATCGATAAATACAAATATCCCCAACCCCATTTACTTACTATACTATCCTATCTACTGATACTTATACTATCGCAGTATTCAGTGGGATATACTAGTCTAGTATAAGTATTCAAAAATAAATTCAAGTATCATTTCGATTTCCTATTTTCTATAATGGGAATAATCCGCTTTGAAATTTCAAGATCCTCAGTTTATAAAGTAGGAGTTGAACCCCTCTTTATACACGGTGTATTTACCTTTAGATTTAAATTTTGAGGGCCTTTACATACTGGGTAATTGCATATGCAAACACTTGGAGATATTTTAGATTTATCTTTATATTTGGAAGCTGTGAAATGAACTCTAAAATTTCTAATTTTTCTTGTTTTTTATAAATAAATTTTTACATTTACAAAGGGTATAGACTATAGACATAGACATAGACATGGCTATGTATCCTATTTAGGCTAAAAGAGCTGCTCTAGAATTTTGAGAAAACGAATTGAAACTAATACACTCCTTATGAATAATAATAGAGTATAATATAATATGCTATCCACTAAAAATTAACAACAATCTAACTGGATTAAAATTTCGAAATTTTTCAAATGATTTTAGTTGCACAAACTTGAAATTTGAAAAATTTGTAATTTATCAAGTATTAAATCGTTATTTCTATTTATGTAATTTGCTTATTTACCATTAGCAAAATTAAATTCAAAACTTATCAATTAAAAGTTTAACCAAATTGAAATTTCAGTTCTAATCGAATCTTCAAAACTTGAAAACAATTCTCATTTATTTCGAACCATTAAAATCCATAATACTTGAAAATACGAGTACCTATGAGTTCATAACTCAAAAATTTTCAAAAAATAAGTATCCTATCTAGTGCATATCCTATCAGTATCAGTATCCTATCAGTATATTATGTAAGCCTAAAAAGTGTCTAATTAAAGTGTATAATAAAACCTATAAACCATAATTTTCTCAATTTTTCAAAATTTCATGATATTTTGAGATCTTCGAAGATTGTTTAAATCTCAAAATAACGAAAAATTGATTCCAAATATATTTTCTGAGACAAATATCTCAAGTATCTTGAAAAACCTAAAAAAACTGATGCCTTATATCGCATTTTCTAGTCAAAATATGATGGTTTTTTTTCGATATTTTATAACCCAATTAACTATCTTGAGCAAGTTGTAAATATAAATAGGTAATTGTCCATAGTATTGTATTGTAGAACACGCACTTGGCTAATATTTATTTTATACTAAAAATAATAATTGGCTAAACTTTTTTAACAACCGAATAAAAATCTCATAAACCAGCAGCCTTATATGGCATGTAGTATCAGTATAACTAGGCAGTGGTTATATTATTAGAAAAATCTCAAGTATTTTTTCTATTTTATTTTATATTCGTGTCAAAAAGGTCTAAATTACATATCCACTTATTATGAAATAAAGGACAACTCGTAATTTCCCCCCTAACTTATCCATATAGGTACTAGACTAGGACTAGATTGGATTTTGAGAAAGTGAAATTTTGCTGTTCTAATCAATTGTACCCAATTAGGCGGTGGGTCGTAAAGTTCAAGTAAAAGTAAAAGTTGGTTGAGGGGAAAAATTTCCAGTTTTTCAAGTACCCTACTACATATTACTTATACTGTAGGTTCATAAAATAAAGTGGTGTCTGTACATATCAGTATATAGGGTAGATTAGGGATAGTTTGGAAACATTTTTGATAGGATATCTTAGGTTTTCTGGCCTTTATGTGAGGTTTAACATACAAAGTCCCGATAATCCAAATATATCCTTTGGAAGGCCTGTTTTCACCTGAATCTGAATTGATCTGAAATTATACCTAGAATCTAGAGATAGAGATAGCCAAGATATTCTCAAACAGGTCAAAATAATGGGCAAATGTCATCCGAAAACAGGCTGTCGGAAATTCAAAAAAAGTTTCCAAACTTTTTTGTACCCTAAGCATCACACCTACCTAAACCTTAAATAAAAGGAAATACTCCTCTACTCTACTTTGCAATAGATGGATGGAAATAGACTAAAGAGTGTGAAAAATTGAAATTTTGGTTTAAATCAAAGTGCCAAAATATTTCCTAACCTAAATTCAGAAAATAGTTTGGGATCTTTAGAAAAAATTTATCAACATTCTAACGATTATTTTAATAATTGGATTTAAAATATTGTAAAATATTTTACTATCTAGATAGGACCTATTAATTCTTATACTTAGAATTAGTCAAAATTTTTCAGTTTTTGAAGATTTTTATAGTTAAGAAATGCATGCAAATTCCTACCTACCTACTACATAGTTGGGTATGTACATGTTAGGTTTTTAAACTTAAAAATAGAAACTTTTTACAACATATGTAATTTTACATAATTTTTGAATTTAAAAGTTTGTAACTTTAGGTTGAAACATTGAATTAAAAGAATTAAAGAATTATTACTTTTGAAGACTCGAACTCGATTCATCTACTGATACTTGTACTTGATAATATGTACCCTACTAATAAGGGTCAGTCAGATCATTATTTCAATATTCCCTGATTTGATATTGTCAATTAATTCCATATATTTCCCCTTTTATATCTTACTAAATTCATACAAATAACCAAGTCTTATAAAGATCTTATAAACCTATAGGTATATGTAAGTATTTACTGTCAAGTAGATAAGTCCATTTGTACTTTGTAAGACTAGGTTCTTTTATATAAAAATCAAGTCAAATAGTAGGGGGAATGATAGAAATACTTGAGGGGAAATAAATGAAAGTTTGAGAGAGAAAAAAATTTGAGAAAAGAGCAAGTCTCCTCTGCAGAAAAAAATCGATGTCTGGGTCTTCATTCTGAAATTCTGAATTTTGGTACAAAAATAATTTCTACTTTTTCTACTTTTTCCAGTTTTTTGACACTTTCTGTGCCTTGACTTTGGGTAGAAACAAGTGGACATTTAGATGTCAAAGAGATCTTTTGACTTTGGGTATTTCCGCCCTTTTTTCGTCAAAAAGAAAAGATGGGATCAGATCAAAGTCAAAGTCAAAGACATTGTCAGTGTCAAAGTCAGCCGAAAGATTGAGATTATCGTGAAGAAATAAAGGCTAAGTCTATTTGAAATAACCATCAAATTTAGTGAAGTAAATACAATGCCAAAATCATAATTACACAATTTCAAAATTTCAAATTGTTCAGATATTTATCAGAAAAAAATATCTACACATCGAGAGTCAACTATCTATATTTTGTTAAAACCTCAAAAAACAACGAATTTTTATTTTATGGTATTCTAATCTGCAATTTATTCATTTTAGAATTTTGTAAAAATTTTGCTAGAAATAAGTTTATGAAATATTTATATTTACAGATATTTACAGACTCATTAAGATTTAAAGGAACAGATTATAATGGAATTTATAAGGCACCCTTTAGGTCAGAAATTTACAAAAATGCCCAAATTAGATGACCCAAATGTCAGGTTTTCTACTTTTCAGTTGTATTTCCTTACTTTTAGAATTTTTTAAATCGAGATTTTTCATTTTAGCTAGAAATCAGGCTTACGATTAGTAGGATACTCTAAAATTGACACTTAATATTAGGATAGGTAGGGTACTGATCTATCAATAATTTTGAAATTTGGCAAAAAGGATGTATTCGGCTTTCAGGCCATTCCATATTAAACCTCATATAAAGGCCAGAAAGCCCATTATAACCTGAAGATATTCTTTACCAATTTAACCAATTCTAATTTGATATTTAGACCCCGATTTCGGCTAGTAAAACTCACCTGAACTTGGACTAGACCGATCAATAAATTTGATATTAATCTCAAGTTACTTTTCTACCCTTAGGAGTCAAAATCTCATTTAAAATTCATAAGAAATAGTAAAATTTTGAAGATAGAATTTCAAATTTACTTCCCCTTGCTTACTTGACTGTAATTCTGCCTTCAAATATTCAAATTTACATTTGCTTAATCAAGTGTCAAAGGTCTTTATCATCAAACCCCTATTACCTACCCCATAAATTTTATTTTTTCTACTTTATAAATATCCTCGACTCTACTCTGAAGTCTGAAGCAAGTCCCCTTGCTCAAAAACTCAAAAACTTAATATTTAATCACATCTTCAGCTGAAGGCTGAAGGTAAAAAAGAAAAAAAAAATGAACCCAACCAACCAAATTCTGATCAATCTCATCAATTTTTTCCAGAATTTGAATCCACATAGATCTATCAGTATATGTGCAAATAGATCGAGATTTTGAGCAAATTGAATCAGCATGTTGTAAATAGATTTTTTTGAGGAAATCCTAGAGATTTTATGTAAATTTCAAGTTTAAGCAGCCATGTAATACAAGGCTAGCAAAGTCTCACACACTTGGCTGATTCAAGTTTGAATATTTTCTAAAATTACATCGTAAATTGTGACCTGTCTGGTGAAAAAGGGGTCCATTTTAATTTATTTAACTCTCATATTAAGCTGTTTTTCTATCATGGGATACAAAATACTAATGTAAGATCCCCTAAAGATCTAAAGATTAGGGACAAATTTCAGACCTCTAGGTCAACTATACCCACACCTACATACTTTGAGCAAAATTTTTAGAAAAATTTATAATTTCAACTTCAAATCATCATGTCAAATTAGTAAATTTTGACCCAAAAAAGGCAAATCTAAATTATAGATTTTGGGTTTTGGCACGCGTTATTTCAGAAATTTTTGATTTTTTTTCTTAGATAGGTAGGGTACTATAGATTATCCTCAATCTCTTAGACTTTTGATAACTTAATTACTAATTACACTAATATCAGACTGATACAGAATAATTATAGATAGGGTACTAATAGTATCCGTACCTATAATTATCATAGTAGATACATTATATTTGAATAAAATCTCTTTTTTTTTTAAATCGACTCAATGAAGCTTTCAAGGTAGGTTACATAATCAATACGAGTATCATCATCCTTTGTCTTCTACTACGAGTATTCTGTAAAAATGCCATTCTATTGAACATAAAATAAAATTTATCCCCCCAGATTTCCTCAACTTTTCAAAAAAATCTGAGCAACAGACTGACAGACTGCACTTAAATACTTAAATATTTTTTTTTCAAGAAAAGTCTTTTGGATTACTAGTAAAGAAAGTACCTATCCTAAGATAGATACCTACATAGAAATCTAGAAAAGGATTTTGATTTCTTTTTATCCGTATTTTTTTGCTTTGATAATTGAAAGTGAAATGTAGGCGTATTTAAGATAAGTAGCTAGGATCTTTTTCTATAGAAGATTAGGATTTTTCTTTCTTTCTTTCTTTAGATTTAGATTTGGTTTAATTGGATACGAAAATACCTACAGGATACAGTAGAGACTGACAGGGGGGATAAAATTCTACAGTATATAGATACATACATATACGAGTACAAGGATCTTCTAGATACCTATTTCTAATTTCATATACTTATAAATAGTACTATTTAGTATCTAGTAGAATATAATAGGATTAAATTTCATACCTGATATCAGTATGATACTCTCATAATCATAAGAACCTTAAAATTAAGCTGAAATCTCTAGATTTTTCGCTGAATTGCAAAATATTAGAGAAATCCTACGTTATTATTATGGTCCTTAGGTAGATCAAGCTCCCTTCATTATCTGTTCATTCAATAAAGCTTTGGAAAACTAGGTATCAATTTCGAACAGAAAGTATAAAATTATGGACAAAATCGGGTTTTTTAGAGCTGAAATGAGCGAAAAGCTTGCGAAATTATGACTCAAGATTTCCAAATTTTGTGAAGAAATGGACTTCTTCTGCCTGTATGATGTATGTAATCTTGTAATCTTGCATGTATGAATCTTTTTTGAAAATTTCAGACCTCTATAGGTCTTAAAAAAGTAGGTACTTTATAATTTCTTTCAAGTTTCTAATCAAAATTTATGAATTAAAACTCATTTTAAAAGTATCTTAAATAAGGTCTAAAATTTTAAGTAAGGTAATTTCTCATTTTCTATTCTATGAAATTTAATCAAAACACTATTTTTAATCTTATCAAACTACCATAACCATATCAGTACTACTGCATAGTAGAAATTTTGTAAGATACTTTTGATATTTACTCAGAATCTCTGCTGAATCTCAGTCTTTTGATAAAATTCTAAAATCCTTTATAAATATCAGTACTTGTAATAATAGAGACTTGATAAATCTAAATATCAGTAAGAGTAGTAGTAGATTGCACAATTCTTATGCAAATTTGAATTAAGTCTATACCCAATTGTATACATTCATTCATGGTAATATAAATAGTCTTAAATTTAAAATCTAAATTACATTCTCTTGTCTAAACTCTCATTTAATTTATACCATACTTTATGTCTAAACTAAATACTTTATAACCTAACGAAAAGTAGGGTTGAATTTAACACCAATTGACAAATTTTCAATTTTTAAAAATCAACAAAATTTCGAAACTAACCATAAAAATTATCTTATCATAATTTGGTCCAAAATTCGAGTCAATATAATATTACTGGAATTGAGCCAAATAAGAAAATTACATTTAAATTTTAAATTGAAATTCTCAAGTATTTACCAGGTCCTTTTGACCTTATCCATAACAAAATTAACTTTTTAAATACAAATACAAAGGATCTTTTGGCTTTCAGGCCTTTACATGTTAAACCTCATATAAAGGCCCAAAAGCTCATTATAACCCGAAGATATAATTTTAATCAATTTGCCAATTTGGGGCATTTATAATTTCTGGTAGTTTTTAGAGGTAAATATCTCCAGAACCCTGCTAAATTCTGACTAAATTTAATTTATTTTCAAGTTAAATAACCTTTTAGAATTAGAAGCAAAATATTATGAGATATACAAAAGTGTCATAAAAAATGTGAATAAAAAACCGAGAAAACTTACTTGCTAAATCCCTTGAAGACGGTCGCATAAGAACCCTCACCAAGCTGCTCCAATTTCACATAAGCTTCTGATTTACCAAATGGGCTATCACCCTGTAAAATATAAGAAAAAAAACAATTTTTGAGAATTGGGTCACATTTTGTCATTTAATGTCTCTTTTATATGCTTTTTTTAGCACTCTGTTTTAGTTTAGTTTTCGATTTAGAAAAGTATAGTAAAGTCTAAAGTGTTTGAAAATAATCTCAACTTTTAGTTTCAAGTTTCAAGAGCACTTGTGCTAGGAAAAAACTGGTCGATTTTTATCTTTGTTTCGAATCATCTTGAAGCTAGAAATCATCTTAAAACTATCCTAAAAAGCTCGATTTTCAAATTTTTATCCAAATACGAGTTTTGGCCTTATTTGGTTTTTAGTACCCTACACCAAAAATATTAGGATGTCTTCCATGTGGTTTAATTGTTAAACCTCATATAAAGGCCAGAAAGCCCAATAGAACTCGAATATATCCTTTAATTTATAATATTAATATTAAATTGTTTCAATCTTTAAATCTAGTTTCGAATCCAAGGCTTGAATAATTGTGTCAAATTTTGAAAATTTAGAAATATAAGTTTGCTTGCGTTTTCCTCACCATCTGATCTGAAGCCTTCTATATGGCCAGAAAGCAAAATAATTATGTGTTTTTTTGGAAAATTTTGTTTTAATTTTCATATTAATTTTGGAGATTATATAAATATTTGAACAACCGACAATAGTAGAACCTACAGCAGATCACAGTACAGAAATAAAGTTAAAAAACTTGTAAAAAAAGTCCATATACGGTATAGTATATATCTGTAAAGGCAAAATACTATTATCCCCGCCGAGAAACCAAAACACTTTAATAATGATTAGCAAACCTGTAAGTATCTTGAAATATAAAAAAAATACAAAAATGAAATGACCACACGAACAATATAGGAGAAAGTTTACTTTCACCAGAATCAAAATAATCTCAAAATTCTCAAAATCATAAGGTACTAGGTCCGTTATTTGTGACTGAGGATGAGAAAATGGAACATTTCGACCCTTCTTAATACCATCAAGTCTTACAGTGTAACCTAACTGAAAGTTTCAGACCTCTAGGTCCACTAAATAGTACCAAAAAACTTGAAAAAATCACATTTGATAAGATTTCTAGATTGACCAAGTCAAGTAGGCCTAAGGTCCATTTTATAACTATACCTAACAATAAGTTGTAATTTGTAAAACTTGCCAACTTTCTCAACAAATACTGTGATTCTTGTAGAGTTTTTTTAAAACTCTCTTATTTAAGTAAAATAAATAAAGAAATGGGACAAAAATAAAGGAAAAGTTAAAAAAAAAAGCGGAAAATTCTTGGACTTCTTGGATGTCATTATTTGCTTAACCCATCTTCATTTATTTGGAGAAAGTGTATTGAAAGTAAATAGAAAAGTTTTTTTTTTGAAAAATGAACCTTGTACCTTAGAAGTACATATACATATAGTAGTTCAGGTATGGTATCAGTATCAGTTCAGTAAATACAAAACTTTTTTTCATTTACAAAGTAAAGGAATTCACTTTTATTTGTGGTATAAATTAGCTTGTAAAAGAGACAAAGTTAGCAAATATTCTAGAACATTCGATTAATTTAGGTGAAATATTAATGTTAATGTTAATTAGTCCAGTCTGTATTAATGTTAATCTAACTTTATATTTTCAAAGCCAAAATTCTAGCAAATGTAAAATTTTCGGTTTAAAACTCTTGTTAAAATATGAAATTTTTATAAAATTTTGAAAGTTATTTATCTTATCTCGGAAATATCTGTAATTTGAGAAATTTTTGACAAAAATTGAATAAAGTCATTGTAATGATAATTAAAGGGTATCCGGTCTGTACCGACAAAACTATTACTGTCAAAACAAATTTTTTTTTGGAAATCTCAAATATAATTTGTATCCATTTTGACAGATTTTAAGACTATATAAGATCAATTTAGGCTAAGTTGTCTAAAATATCATTCTAGATGTAATATTTTTGTCGGTAAATGTCAAATATGAGATCTTTTCCACTTCAAAAATGATGATTAGTTTGTGATGTCACCCCTTCTTAGAATTAGTCATTTTTCCACTTCAAAAGTCTTAAAAGTCTCAAAAAAGTGAGTTTTTGTGGGAAAAAGCCCTCGAGAATCTCTTTGAGATATTTATTTTACTTACTCCTAACCTAAAGATGTAGGTATAAATAAAAGGGAAACTTTGAACTCGAAAAAAGCTGAGAAAAATACCAGTAAGATACTTGTATTACATTTGCATATTCAACTTTTTTTCACTTTTCAAATATCTACTTTGCACCATACCTTGTACTAGTGACTGGTACTGGTATTGTATAAGTTGTAGAAGTAAGTAAGGTGTAAATGTACATGTCAGAAAAAGACAAAAAACCTCAACAAAATCCAATTTGCTTCAAAAATTCGAGAAAGAAATATCTCACTTGAAAAATTTAAATAAAAGTAGAGTAGAATTTCTCTAAAAAGTATCTCAAAATGTCAATTTATACCATTTTTACTAATAATTTTGAAAAACTAGTCTTTCAATTGAGTGATTTTGTAGATTTATGATCCTTGAAATCAAAGTTTTGAGTATTTTAAAAAAGTATACATATACTTTAGAGGTCTGAAACTTTCAGAAAAATTTAAACTTTCTTATCTTTACTCGTATGAGTATCAGTAATCCTCATAATCCTGATACAAAAATGTCCCAAATATTTGCTAGTTACATATATAGATAATTTTATTGATATTAGGTAATCAAATTTTGTGTAAAAAATCTAATTCTAAAGGTATGAAAAAGATGTGATGCTATCTATTAAATTATCAGAACCAAAATTAATGCCAAATATATAAAATTTCGGTTTAAATCAATCAAAAATATTTATTGTTAGATTAGGTACCCTGCTTTATAAAGAAATTTTACTGAAGACTTTCTTGAGACTTTCACACATAATCATAAGGTTTTAGATAAAAAATATTTCAATATTTTGTAAAATTTCAGAATATTTCAAAACACTTTGCCTAGTACAAGGACCCTACATACATTATACATACTTATAGTCATTGTAGGTACATACCTACTACCATAAAATAAAATAAAAAATGCCAATATCATTTTCTATTTACACTTTTGCATACTTATAGTATTAGCTATTTGGAATACATTTATCTCAAAATACGAGTTTTTCAAAGCTAAATCTTACCTACTTATATATAGTTAGAAAGAACCTCAATATCGCAATGAAAGTATCCTACTATTTAGCTACCTAATAGTTTTTGAAATTTTTACATCTGGATCCTAAACTTCAGTCAATTTATAGCATTTTTAAGACGTTTTTATTTTAAGAATAGCAAATTTTCGAGTTTTAATTTCATTAGATTTTCTGTTCCATCCTTTATACTTTTAATTATATAAAATAGATATTATAAGTGTAATAGACACAATTTTGAATCAATTTTTGATCTACAAAATGCATTTTTTGGCCTTTCTGCTCTTTTTAAGCAGTATTTGCAGTATTTTAGAATACTATCTGATTTCAGATGTATTGTCAACTCCAATTTGCCACCAAGTTCAATTTTGACTTGAACTAGATGAGACTCTAATATTATTACAATTTGAGCAACATTTATCTCGAGAAAAGTTGGATCGATTTCTGATTTTTACTTTTCTTAAGAAAGTAGTCTAGAAGAAATAGTAAAGTACTGATATCTCTAGACTATCAGTATAGTATAGACTTTTGTTGTATTTTCTTAAGAACTTAAGGATCTTGAATAAGTTTATTTTCCCCTTCAAATAAGATGGGTAGTAGTCGAGTAAAAGTAAAAACCACAGAGTTGGAATTCAGAATCAAATAAATTATTCAAAGGGGACAATTCTCCATCATCAAAAAAAAGTTTTTCTTATTCTTTCTTATCTTTAGTACCTATAGTACTACTATAACAGGAGTATCTACATCATCCTCAGAATCAAAAGTATCTTTAATCTGAAAAAAAATCCAATATTATATTACAAGAAATAAAGGAAAATACTATCAGATAGTAGATAGTACATTTCTGTAATCTGTAGTCGATAGTTAATGAAACTACAAAAATAGAAAAATTTCAAAGGTTGTTTCTCTCAGAGAATCCAAATCCAATCCTTTTATCATACCTACTCCTACTACCAATAGTAGTGATGATAATGATCACAAAATTTTCAAAATTACATTCTGAATATAAAAAAAGGATGTGTAAGAGTAAGAATCTATACAGGAACATATGTATGTATGGTATAAATACATAACTAAATAAAAAAATATAAAAAATTCAAAATTTTTGAATAACAGAGAAAGTGAATTTGACAACTAATCCGAAAAAAAATTTAGTTTTTTTCAACCGACTTTTAAATTTTTAAAAATCTAGAATCTATCTGTAAATAAAGATATACTTATAGGTATCCAGCAGGTTCTAGTACTAGGTAATAAAGATTTTAAAACAAAAAAATATCCAAACTATCCCAAGTTTACCCCTAGTTTAGTAAATATCTATATTTTGGATTTGTGTAATACACCAACTTTTTTTTAAATGTGCAAATTTTAAGAGAAATTTGGTTAAACCGGCTTTACAAAACTTGAATTCTTCTGTATGTATCTGTAATGTTCTTTAATTTGTATATGTATAATATACTGGTAAGGGTAGATTAGGGATAGTTTTGAAAGGTTTTTGAAAGTGTGTGTGGTTCTGATATTTGTGCATAGGAAATGCCAATACCTTGTTCACAGCTTTTGTAATGCTATATCCACGCAAAATTTAGTCCAAAACTCGATTTTGCTAATGATTTTGACAAATTCCAAAACTGAAGCGGGGATATTCGAAAATCATCAAAAACCCTTATATTTCCCTATTTCAGTCAGTTTTTTGATGATTTTCGAATATTCCCGCTTCAGTTTTGGAGCTGTTTGCAACGGAATTTGCCAATTTGTCAAAATTAAGTTTGGGCTAAATTTTACGTCAAAATAGCACTACAAAAGTTGTGAACAAGTTATTGGCATTTCCTATACACAAATCCCAGACCCCTTTTAGAAATATTTCCAATTTTTTTGTAAAATGTCAAACCATTGAATCCTTTTTCGGAACTTGGACAATGATTGTATAATCCTTAAATCCAGGATAACTTGGTACAATCTTCCCCAATAATTTCCCACTTGATAAATCATATACAAAAATTGTATCTTTTTTCTCAAAGCCAGGTCCAACCAAAAAGTTTTGATCCAATGTGATGCATACATTTCTGAAATTCCTGTATGGGAATTTGACCTCGTAGAGTAACTGACCTTCTGGAATTTTTCTACAACTTACACGGCACCTAAGAAATACATAATGTATTTTACACAATTAAAATAATTATAATTTTTGACAAAAATTTACTTGGTTTCACTAGGATTAAGTCTTGAAACGGTGAGAAATGCTTTATCGTGTAGAATAAAAAACATTTGTTTTATGCCCCATTGAGGTTCTTTAAATACAACTGATTCTGAATCCACGTCCCAAATTAAGACATTCCCAGATTCTGATGAGATTATGAATCTGTAAAATTTTCGAAACCATCAAAATGTATTAAAATTATGAAAATTCTGAGCCTATTTTCTAAATAATACTCTAAATATATTGATAAATGATATTTTATTTGAAATCTTAGCTTTTGAACCTACTAGAAATGAACAATAACTTGTCAAAATTTCGAAAAAATTTAGTTATAAATTAGTTTCTTTGAGTTTTTACCGTTTTTTCTAGCCTGATTTACCAAAAGAGAAACAAATAGAAAAAATAGTACCTAGGTACTATTATCCGATTCAAAATTTAATATTTATAGTGGTATACTTTTCTCAATTTGAAATTTGAAATTCGAGTTTTCATACTGTGAAAACCAGGATTTCAAAAATTTGTCAGAATGTTTTTTTTACTTTCCGTCTTTGCTGATGAGAGCATGTGTAAGTATAGCACCAAGTGGAGCATCAGCCAATTTCGCAATTAATTTCCCAAATTGTAAATCCCACAAACCCATACAGTTTCGAGTGCATGATACAGCTATATTCCGCTCTGGAGAAATACTAAAAACATATCTTAATTTGTAAAGTACGATTACCTTTTAGTTTAAAAATTATTTAGCATGTACTCACCTGATTGAATCAATAGGCAATTCGTGTCTATCTATAACATGCACTTGTTTCAGGATATTATCAATATTCCAGATTTTTATAGTACGATCAAATGAAGCCGTTATAAGACAGTTCCAGTCTAGAACTACAAGACTTTGGATTTTGTTGATTCTCCCAAAATGTGCATCGAGTTCCTTTAATAGTTGACCATTTGCCATACTCCAAACATAGAGATTTTTTCTAAAAATAAAAATTTATTCAATTTTCAATAATATTAATCTAGTCTGGTTCTTTAATCCAGCTCTTAAATTTCACATTTTAGCCTGAATCTACATAAATATTTGTAAAATTGATGTAAAATTTGGTTTTTCCAGAAATGAATGATTAATTACCTGACACCAGATAAAGCATAAATTCCATTTTGAGAAACGACCAATGAATTCGATTCGAGCATTTTTGCAGCTACATTTTTGACCCCTTCTGGTAGTAATAGTTTGATACTTTTATCATCATTTTCTAAACCCCAAATCTGAAATGTCATACTCGTATGTCAAGAATTACCATAATTTTGAACTTTGTATAAGTAAGTACCTTATATCCATATAGAAATGTGGCATAAATGAAATCTTCATCAGGTGACAATTTGACTTGAAAAAGCTGTTCATCATTTTCTGGGAATTTTCTTGAAATTTTCCAATTATTTTCATGTAAATCCAATTGTACGATTGTATGATCGTTTTCTTCAAGGCAACAAAATATTTTTCTCATTGTTGAATGAAATTCAAGAACTGAATGGAAATTTAGTTGAGGTATTTGAGTTTTTGAAATAGTTGAAAAGAGGATCATGCTCGTTTTTTCCATATTTCCAGACCAATGGATTGTGAAATATTCAGATAGAGACACAAATCGCATTGAAAGCATTGGTTTATAGAGATATTGAGATGGGACTTTTTCTTCAAGATTTCCTTTGACACTTTATTGGAATAAAATTAAAATTAATTTTCAAATTTTTGCAAATTTTGTTCAAAATCAAGGTCTACAGAATTATAAAACCCTTAATTTGCAACTTTAAAGCCTTTTTAAGTTAGGAAATTTATAATTGAAATCTAAACTGACTTAATAAACTCTAGTTTCTATTGTAAAAAAATTAATTATTACTCATAAATAACCCAAGATCCAGCGCCATAAACAATCAAATGTGTATTTAAAAGGCACAATCCACTAATAAATTCATTTTCTCCAAGAGGATTTTCCAAAATTTGAAATTCATTTGTAAGCATATTCAATAGTACAATTTGATTTTTGCTTGAAAATGCAGAACCATATCGATTATCTGGTGAAATTACCAGACCTTGTAAAATTCCTAAATCATAAAAAATTAAAATTTTGAAAATTTTGAAATAGTTTTTGAAAAACTTACCTTCAAGTCCAGGTGAGAAGTCCCTTGTCAAATCACTCGTAGCTAAATCCCAAGTTAGAAATTTATTTGAAATTGAAACGATATATCGATAATCCGCTGTGACACAAAATCCAAATATTGCAAAAGGGTGCCCTTCAAGTGACTGAAATTTTGTATTTAGAATTTAGAAGTTAATTGTAATTGTAATTGTAATTTAAATTTTTTTTTACATATTTCAAAGGTCCACCCGGTGTATGCATTGAATGGAATGCTGGGATCAAAGCATTATCTTTAATTCCTTCGACATCACATTGTTTCAAAAGTTTTTTGATGTTTGGATTTTTGTTAATTTCTGGTAAAAGTCTCGCAATTAGATGAGGGCCCAACATTTTTGGGTGATTTAACTAAAATATGATTATATGTAATCAAATATTATTGCATTATACAGACCGATTTTTAAATAAGTATTCGAATATTAAATGGGGTCATATAATTATTAAAATTGAATTCTGTATAGTAGAAATAGAATGATTGTAAAATTTTTGATATTTCGATTTTGTGATTTTATATTTTTTTTCTATTATATCAAGCTTTTTAATTACCAAAATGGCTCCTGAAAGTCGCAGCGCATCAGCTACCAGCATTATTTCCCTATAAAAATTCCTCCAAATAATAGAAATTTTTTTTTTATTTCAAATTTACCGCCTAGTATCCTCACAATCTATAAATGTACATGCATCCTCAAAATCGAATAAAACCGCCTGAAGTGGACAAGCATTTATTTTCGAGTAAAGCCACTGGTAGTTGAAAAGCACGTGGTCGTACAAATCTGTAAATCTCTTTGATCGGACTAAATGGAAGGGTAATTCGCCTAGCTAATTAGTAAAATTACTTGAATTTTTTTTAAATTTTAAGTTTATTATTAATTTTTACTTTTCTCAAATTATATCGAGATATTTTGCCTTCTCTTCCATAATAAGCAAGTGGCTGAAGTGGAACTAGTATAATAAAAAAAAAGTTTACATTATTTATGAGATTTTGAATTTGAAAATTGAAATTTCAAAACCTTTCCTGTCTGAGATCCCATCACGAGATTTCAAATTAAATCGATATCTCTGCATTTCTGTATATCTAAATGGCTTTGGAACTCCTCCACCTAGAAAATTATAATATTTCTTTTATGTTATACTGCATTTCATAATGGTATTTTTAATGGGAAATTTTTTAAACCCCAAATCCCAAGGAAATAATCAGCAGTTGATGAATGATAATAAATAATCTGTTCTTCTTTTGAGAAATATCTTTTTCTAGCTGCATCAACAAATTGTCTAAATTACAAAATTTCAAAATATAAAATAGTTTATACAAATTTTATGAATTTTTATACAAAAATTTCAAAATTTGATACCTATGATACCAATTAAGGACACTGACCCCGTCGGCTTCTCTTTCAGAGAAATAATTTGGCAAATCATTTCGAATCCGAGTCCATAAAAGTGGTGGAATTCCTAAAAATGTCAACCTTATTTAAATTATAGTACAATAGTGTACATTTTTTAACTTTAAAAAATACAAATTTTGACAAAAATGTCATGTAAATTATTATATGTCCTTATAAAGAGAATATACTTTATCTAGTAGATATTGATTCTTACTATGTATTGAGGTTGATAATAAATATTTTATTTTGATATAATATTCTTACTTCGAACTGGCGGCATATGGTATTGATAGACATCATCTAAGGAAACCAAAATTTTAGTCAATTCATTTCAGTATTGAAAAACTAAATTGTGCCATAGTTTTTAGGCCATAGTTGGGTTTTTCCTAGCTGAATTGAAAATGTATGTAGTATGCTTAGGTTAATGTACTACCTAGTACAATATCGTCGAGGGAAATCAAATCTTCAAGTTCAGATTCGCTCAAACCGCATTTTGAGGCCGTTATGTAAGCCAATGCGTGGCTTACTAGCAGTGGTCCATGCTAAAGATTTAGAAATTAATTTTTATTCAAAATAAATACAAATACAGTGAAATTTCTATATAAAAAAGAAGCCATTCTATGGATAATGGAAAATGATAATTGACCTGAAATTCTACACGATCGAAAAGTTTAAAAATGGAATCCATCACTGTACTAGCGAGCATCGTGTCTTGAGCTTTCGAATAACTTTTCCATCTAAATATCAGTTTTGTGATTATGTAATTAATATTTTTTTAGGATTTTTTAAAAAGTGTACCTAACAATTTCACCATACACCAACTTGACATATATTGGCAAAGAGCAGAGTTCAAGACCATTACAAACCACTCTCCATTGGAAATTATTAACATCCCGTTTTCCACTGACTAGCCATTGTTTGATTACATATTTTGCCAAGTTCTTAAAATAACCAAATTTTTAGCATAATTCATATTTGAAAAACTAACTTACTTCGCCAAGTGGACCAATTTCTAGAAATTGTTCATCACCATCTAAAATTTTCCTCAAGGTGTAAAAATCCTTTGAGATTTCAGGCTCAGACTCTTCACAAACACAAGATATGACGATTTTGCAATTTAAAGGCATTTTTGTCAAGGGTATCCATGTCAGCTTATTTCCACCTTATAGATAATATGTAACATATCTGCATTAAATTTTTCAATTGCTTAAATTTGGGACCAAAATTGTCATCCATTACATTACAAAATCAGGCATTTTATTTCTAAAATATCTATAAATGTTATTTGGACAGAAAATAGCAAATTATAATTGAATTCATTTCTTTAAAAAAAATTGCATTTCCATACTTAAGTAATATTTGGGATTGTTTAAATTTGGGACCAAAATTGTCACCCATGACATTACAAAATCAGACATTTTATTTCTAAATATTGTCGTAAAAAAATACAAGCCAAGATTTTGTTTTTCAGAACTGAAATGGTTACCTGAAACAGTAGCCAATTGTTCAATCGAATCAAGAAATAGTAGCAGCGGTCGTTGTTCAGTCCCAAGTGTTAGCAAATTTTTGAAATGAGCTGTCAATGGAATCAAATCAGCTGGTATGTCCTCAAGCGGCAAATTATAATTTATCGAAATTTGTCGACATAAAGAATGAATTAGTTGAGCACTCGAGCTTGAATCAGGTGTTGTCCCTTAAAATATTTGAGATTTTAATTTATACATATATGTAAGACTTCAAAGGATATCTTCGGATTATAATGGGCTTTCTGCCCTTTATTATATTGGGTTTAATATGTAAACGCTTGAAAGCAGAATATAACCTACATAATTTACATAATTAATTACCTAAAAATCGAATCAGCATAAGTGGAACAGCACCATTCCTCTTTTCATTGAGCCTTAAAAATTTCAAATATTTATTAGGACGCAAGTAGATTAGGTACAATTATAATTAGGAAACGTTCTAGAAATTTTTAATAGTCTGTTTTCTAAATAATAAATCCATATTTTGACCTTTAAGAATATCTTGGCTATCTTACCATTTTAGATACAGATATTTCTGGTCGAAACTCATTTAAAAAAAGATTGTAAACAAAACTGTTTACAAAATATCCCTAGTCTACTTTTATTTCAAGAAAAAAGTACCATTTGAAACTTTCTGAAGCTGTAAATGAGCAAAAATAAAAAAAATTTAGATTTTAAAAAAGCTAGAGATATTTGTATGTAAATACCAATTTTGGAAAGTAATGAAGTTTTGCCACAACCACCAGCCCTGAA
>JAQIXA010001122.1:0-28757 GCA_034699045.1 Nanhermannia cf. coronata Gr-Ori-00579
AAATAACAAAAATCGCAAGCCGCAAGGAAAAAAGTTCAGATATTTGAACTTTTTTTCGATGCGGCTTGCGATTTTTTTACCACAGACAGAAATCTCAGCGACTTGCCGCAAGTCGGTGCCGCAAACCGATTTACAATTAAAAAAATCGCAAGCCGGAGCCGGAGGGAAAATCGCGTTGTTCTAAACGTACCTTATGCTTTTTCAAAAACTATCAATTCAAAACATATAAATATTTAATTTACTACCATACTTTGTAACTAAAATTAGGATTTTAAAATTCAGATTTCAGATAAAATTAAATTACCATGCCTTTTAATAACTACCTACTTGTAAAATTAGAAATTGATTAGGGAGATTTTTCAAAGTTTTGTTCGATTATTTCTAGAAAAATAAAATTGGCTACTGCTGGTCTTGTAGTCTTTACTATTTTTACTAAAAGTATTATTTACGAGTAAGTATTTTGAAGTACAATTTTATAAAAAGTAAATTCAACATTTTATTTTTCTAGTTTAAAAAATAAAGTTTTGTACTTGTTTAAAATTATTTTTTATAAAATATTTTTTAATATAATGTAACAAAACAATCAAGTCAAAATTAATCTGTAATCTATACTCTGTAGCAAAAATCTTAGGATTACAATTTGTAATATACGTAAGGTACTAGGTACCTACATTCTATATTTTATTAAGTAAAAAAACTTAAACCTATCAAAATCTGTAAACAATGTCAAACGAATAGATTTTCGGCTGAAGGTAGTGGCTTAAGACCATCTGTTACAGTTGGTAGACTGAAATCAGGCATACTTTCAATATGTGATTTAAGTTCTTCGATCATTTTGCCGATTATTTTCGAATGACTATGATGTTCCTGGAAAAAATAAAGACAAACAAAGAATTTATAAAAAATAATACTTCAGATATTAGTATAGGTACATAATTTTATTTATGCTACAGTATAATGCAATAGTTTATTTAATTTTAGAATTACCTCAAGTCTTTGTTCAGCTTTGTTGAGTAATGGAAAATATAAATTAGTTTTTAGATTCTAGAAAATAAAAAATATAGGTGGTTACCTTGAGATAACAAGTCCTTTTGAGCAGTTGCAAAATCTTGAAACTTCATACTTGCACTCTTTCTATCTTCTAATTCCTTATCTAATTTTTCATTGTAATCAACTAAAAGTTCTCCAGCAGCTTTTACCTTGACTAAAAGCAATTTCGACACATCAGAATCGATACAAATTTCATCAAGTCTTGAAGCATCAGAAATTTCAGTAGGTAAACTATTGAGTAAAAAAATTGTTGGAAAATTAGTTATGTTATTATATTTTATTAAAAGTCAATTGAATTTTACTTGGCAATTTTTCCTCTGGTGGTTGCATCAGTACTTGGCATTTTTTCAAGTTCCTTTATCAGATGAACAATTTCTTCTTCAGTCGGAGGGTCCCTTAAAAATTAGAATAGATCAAATTACGATTATCATTTAAGGTTTTAAGGTTTAGATTTTGGGTAAACTATGCAATTGTATTGTACGTACTTGTACCTACTTTACTTTACATAGGTCTAGGACCTATATAGGTAGGTATGTAAGTACTTACCTATGTACTTTTTTTAGTATTTCAATTTTAAATAAAATTATATCACTTACTTGTAGGGTGATGGAGATAATTTAACTTGGAGATGTGTCACACCTAGAAATATTTAATTTATTTAATTTTAGTTTGGTATTTATTATAATAAATGATTTACCATCTTCAGATTGCCATTCGTCAACTTTTCCAGTAACATCTAAATCTGGGATTCTCAAGGTTTCTTTTTCAAGAGGAACTTGATCTGAAGTAGATGGTTCATCCCTTTTTAATAATTTTCTTTTCTCATGACCTCTACCACTGTGTCCTTTGGAAGATGTGGAGGATGATTGACGACTACTTTTCTTATCATGATGGTGATGGTGTCTTTTTCTTTTCTCTGGAGTTGAGGCTTCAATTTTAGTAGGGGTACTAGTTGATTGTACAGGTGAAGTAATTTCACTAACATCAATATCATCGGTAATAACCCTCACATCATCATCATCGTCTATAGTAAAAACTTCTTGCTGTTGTTCATTCTTATTATGTATAGAGTTCCAATTGGCCAAATAATCCTTCTCAAACTGCTTTATGACATTACCTTCATAAATATTTCTCTCTGACCATATTTTCAATATTCTCAGTAAACTATCTTTGGTTTTATCTCCTGGAATTCTTGCCATGTACTTTAAGGTATTTTTGATGATGGGCATGAAACTGCTTCCAAACTCTGGACCTTTTCTTCGACTATTTTGTATAACATCATTGGCTAGGTAGATAAATGTCAACTTCCTATTCTCATGTGCTACAAATACAAAATAGAAAATGCAATACACTAATAACATAAATTAAAAGCTGATGGTGATGATTTACCTTTTAAGAACTCTCTATGCCAAATCTTGACAATGAGAAGGTGATGTTTTCTATGATGGCAGATCCACACCGAGAGATTCTGGATCGACTGCTGGCTCGAGTTTAATTCGGCTAATCTTCTCTCCAGGCCGCTCTCGGTGAAACCTCCCGACAGTGCCATACCTAAAAATTAAAATAAATAATATCAATCATTAGACATAAATGGCATAATACAGAGACAATTCATTAACTATTTGCATTTAGCCTAGAAAACTCACAGCTCTGAAAAACCTATTTTTGGCCTCTACACTACACTACTACTCATATAAATTATTATGCTCTATAAACATGCATGCAATTTATATATTGAAAAAAAAGATAAAATTGTGCCAACAAATGGTTTTTCAGAGCTCAATTTAATGAAAATAGATCATAAATACCTTACCGTTTAAGTAGTTTAAAGAACCTAGTGTAGAATTTACTAAAAATTTGCCCAAAATTCACAAAAAATTAATAAAAATTCTACAAAAAAATAAAAAATAAAAATATGTATTGTATTTTTGTTTTTGACTTTTTTTGATATAATTTATGCGCATCAAATATCACACTTTTACTTTACTCAATTTTGAAGTTTCAAAAACCGAAATTTTTTTATTTTTAAAATTTTAATTGTCGGAGTCGGACAATCTAGAACTAGAACCAATATAACCGACAATTTGTCGGTTATTTGCTGTTAAGTAACAGACAATTATCATTCTCGGTTCTTAATTGTAATTAAACATCATATCATGTTTTCAAGTCAGTTTTTGGGTTTTTTTTTAAAATAAGATTTTTGTCAATTTAATAATTTGGTCGGTTTTGAAAATCTAAGGTACCTATTTTATCGGTCTAATTGGTTTTTTTTCGGTTGTCTATCTTTTAGATTGTAGTTTGTAGTGGTAGATACCTACTTTAACTTTTAAAGAATGAGTGGAGATATTAATGATATCAAGGAATCTGGATATTCATTCATTAAAGGGGATGTTCCAAAATTTAAGCAAAATGACCCAGAAGCAATGTCAAGAATTAAAAATCAGGTAAAGTACAATCCTAGTTCTATAAATCTATTCTTTTAATTCAGCTCTGAAAGATCAGGTTTTGCGTGCAAAGTGCAAAGCAATTTCATTATTAGAATTAGAATGATTTGCTTAAATCTAATGGTAAGAAGGTTACGTGGTTTTTGATTTTGATCTGTTTTTTTTTATTGTTTTTGCAGCTACCTGTAATTTTGACTGATTGCGATTTAGTTGGATCAGCTCTTAAATGGGATCTTGAATATTTAAAAGAAAATTTGGGACCAGGTCCATTTACTGTTTTTGTCAATAAAAAAAGACCTACAAATTATGCAAAATCGACGAAATCAAGAAATAAGATAAACGAGGATGCTGCAAAATCTGAAGATGATCATAATTGTAGTCAGACTGAATCAAAATCTAAATCATTAACAAAATCTAATCATAGTGGTATACCTACTGTACAACAAGGTCAAAATCAAAAGTCATTGGAGAGTAGAGCTAATGAACAACATCATGTTTTTAAATATTATGATGAAAAGAAAGTTGCTGCTTTCATCAGGACTGAAGAATTTACTCCAGATATTGTAAAGGAAGAATTGTCTTTTCAAGAATTTTTAGATAGGCATAAAGGAGATAGGTAATTATTAATTATACAATTAAAAATTATTTTGTAAAATACCTACTTTATAAAGCTATTTTAAAAATCACAAACTAAACTTTTCTGTATTACTTTTAAAGGTCAAAAGAACGAATTTATCTCCAACAACCTCTAAACAGTTCAGTGGGGAAAAAAATTGCCATTGATTTTGTTGGATTCAATTGGAATTGGACTATAGAGAAGTGCAAAGATTGGAATTGGGGACCATTGACTAGTATGTAATAATAATAATAAAATTTAAAGTTTTGTTATTCTAATTTGATCATTTTTTAAATTATTTATGCTTCTAGGTAATTTATTATTAATTGGACAAAAAGGAAATATAACTCCGTGTCATTATGACGAACAACAAAATCTATTCTGCCAATTGAGGTAGGTATTTACTACATATTATTTAGTAATTATAATTATGCTGAATACTGACCTGGCCTTGGCCTTGATTACAATCACAGAATTTTTAATTTCAAGTATTTATAATGCTTTTTATGATTTTTTATGGTTAGTAATATTTACAAGGATTTTAGAAAAGACAAGAAAAAATTACAATCGAATCTCTGTAGGAATATAACTATAAAACTAATTTGCTTTTACTTCTTATTTTATTTATCTAGAGGAAAGAAAAAGTTCATGCTATTTTCGCCGGAAAATTTCCCTTGCCTTTACCCTTATCCTGTCTATCATCCTCAGTAAGTAACAATTTAATTTCAATAATATTATTTTTGTCTTCTAGTAAAGTATAGCATTAAATATTTTGCATTTTGCATAACCTTATTTTATTTATTCATAGTGATCGTCAATCACAAGTAGATTTTGATGTTCCGGATTTAAAAAGGTATCCCAAATTCAAAGATCTGGAAGGCTTTGAGGCTATCGTAAATCCTGGAGAAGTTTTGTAAGTACAGATTACAGATTGCATCAATTTTGTAGAATTTTATCACTAAAACCTAATCAGAAATTACTTAACTTTATCCTCATATTTTTTGTAGGTACATTCCTATGTATTGGTAAGTAAATCTTTAAATAATACATAAACTTTATCCATTTCCAACATTTCTTTTCATTTAAAACATTTAATTTAGGTGGCATCATGTAATTAATTACGATGACACAATAGCAATTAATTTCTGGCACAAGGGCGGCCCATATTCGCCAGTAGAATACCCATTAAAATCAAGACAAAAAGTGGCAATGATTCGAAATATTGAAAAAATGGTATTAGAAGCTCTTCAAGATCAAGATGAATTATCAACACTTTTACATTGGCTAGTTGACGGTAGATTTGACCAAAAAGAATCTAGTTAATCTTTTAATTAATTAAACTTAAAATATCTAAGCTAAAATATCTAAATGTCTAAGCTAAAATATACAAATTATGCTTGAAGCAAGAAAAACAAGTCAATTCTCTATATTATTGTATAACTCGATTTTATTTTACATATATTATACAGTTTAATTTACGGTAATTATGCTTTAATTCTTTAGGTAAATATTTACAACAAAATGACTAATATTTGATAAATAAATAAGATACAACACAACAACTAAGACCAGCGCGCGTCATCATTAATGGCCTTCATTAATATTTTTCTAATCTTAATATCATTATAACTAATTACTTGGATTTTCCTAATGCTTCAATTGTTTTCGAAACATCTGCAGAACTTTTGTTTGATAAATCGACACACTGCTCACGACCCATAGCTATTTTTTAAAAATTATTATCATTAGCAAATTAGCAAAAGGTAAATTAATACATTATATAATACCTAACCTATAGGTATACAAAACGCGGTGTTATAAAACATCTTTTTATAAAAGTTTACCTTTATACTGATCTGATAATAAGGTAAAATAATTAATTAGGTAAGGTACTTAAGTACTTACTTATCTTTAGTAGGTACCTTACTACAATATACAAACCTAATTTAATTAGGTATTTTAAATTTTAAGTTTCTTAAACATTAAACTTCTGCTGGTTTTTAGTGCTAAATACAATGTAATTATGTATTTGGTATCTAAAATCGTTTTAAATTATCTTTTACATAAAAATTAGAATAGAATTAAAACTCTTACCAAAACGAGCATAAACTTTAGGTGTGACCTTTGAACATTCTCTTATTAAAATGGGAAAACTTGGATTAGCTTTCTTCAGGGGAACATATTGCTTCTCTACCCAATCCCTAAAAGGTCAAAGTCAAAAAACACCATTTTTAGTACCATTAACTAAATAATTAAAAATTAAATTAAAAATTGAATTTTTAAAGAGCTTTACCTAACACCTTGTGAAGCTGGTGATTTTTGACATAAATGTATCCTCAACTCACGTATTGCAGTCCCGAACGAGCCAGCCATCCTGATCTTTAATGAAAGAATTTTCAAAGGTCAAAAGGTCAAAAAGTTAATTAAAAAATTTTAAAAAAAGTTTTAAAAAATTAGTTTAGTTTTAGTTTAAAAATTTTTATTTTTTCAAATCGGCTCTTTTTGTGTATCAAAATCTAGGCCTCAAGAAATGCAGGTTTATTAGTAAAAAAAAAGTTTCAAAGATCTGACAGAACAGAATTCAGAGAAAGTCATATTTTTAGATAGATTTTTAATTTTAAAGTTAGTTATTTTAACTAGCTTAATAACTATTTAGGAATACTGTAATTGGATATAAGGATTACACGTACAATTGCAACGATTTTTGCAAAAAAAACCACGGTTTTTTCCCTGGAACAACTAACAAGACTAATTTTATTGAAATTGAAATTGAGGTAATAAAAAGTTGAAGTTGATATTGATATAGTTTTTATTTAGTAAATCTAATAAATTTTAAGGATGATGGTTTTTAATTTTTTATTGTTTTATAGGCTGTAAATGATGGATGATAAAGAAGGTCCGTTAGATATTGAATGGGTAAGAAATTTTTTTTTGTAACTTCTAATGTCGAGTGCATAATTCAGTAGTTCAGCTTTTTGAGACCAAATTTTGACCTTTTGATTTTGATGGTATAGTATACTGTAAAACGAGGTCAGGATATGTTTACAGAGCTGAAGCTGGTTTATATGAATATGTCGTATAATCGTATAAACATAAATTACACTTGAACTTGAACTTGAGCTTGAGAGGAGAGATAGTGAATACCTAATAGAATTACAATTAAACTTTTTGGACCCTTTTTTGCAGGTACCTTTTGCCTTGACACATGTTGAATTTCCTAAAGGTAAGAAATCATAATTAATACTCTAAATTAAGCAAGAGTTTAAATAAAATGTATTTGTATTGTATTTTATTTTTAGGTGATTTTATTGGGAAGATTCTGGCTATATTCAGTTTAATGCCGATGGGTAAGTATTAATATTAAGTAAATTAACTGCATTCATGCTATAAAAATATCTATTGCTTTTAGTTATCTTATTTTAATTGAATTTCGTTACTTTCTTTACTAGGCATAATAGCCGGATTTATTGCATTGATATTGTTTCGACGAGATTTACACACGGTAAGACAGTAAGCAGTTTTAGATTTAATAAAATATTTAAGGACTTTGAACTTTCAATTATAAGAATAAGTAATTACAAGTGCTTACCTACGAGACCTGACCTTATGTACATTGATAATTGATATATAGTTAATACAATCAATATTTTATAGATCACTTTTTTTATCGGGCTGCTCTCAAATGAAACTTTAAATATGATACTCAAATATACAATTAGAGAATCAAGGTAAGATGAAATAAAAATATTCTTTTAATTTTTATACAGAAAAATAGGATGCTAATCAAGTTATTTTTCAAATAGGCCAATGCATAGAAATGTACAATATACAGAATTTGGAATGTAATTAATATTTTTTAAAACTATTATTTTATTAACGTTTTATTACGAAAACTAATAATTCTATTTCAAAGGCCGTCCTCTCATTCTCAGTTAATGTGGTTCTTTGCAATGTATTCCGTTTATTTTACCTTATTTCGGTAAGAATTAAAAATTAAATTAATTTTATGTACTTTACATTTATGTTTATGTTTGTAATTTTTAGAATGCACAAGTATCCTGCTCATAATACTATACGAAAGTTTGCTATAATATTCATTGTATTATTTTCTGCCACATGTGTTGCTTTCTCACGGTAAGTTAATTTTTTAAAGTTATAATTAATGTAATTTCATCTAGATCTAGGTGTTAGGTCAGGTCCTAGGTAATTCTAATCTAATTGTTTAATAAAAATAATTTTTAGGATTTACTTACTATATCATACATGGTCACAAATATTATGGGGTGGTTTTATTGGACTTTGTTTTGCTACTTTGTGGTTTGTTCTAACGCAAATTGTCTTTACACCAAAGTTCCAAGATATTGCTTCATGGTTTGTAACAATTTATAAACTCTTAAAACTGATTCTTAAAATTGAATTTTAATTACGTATAATTTTATTATTCCATTTCAACTAGGACTATAAGTGAAAAGCTACTCATTCGAGATACAACACTTATACCAAATATCCTTTGGTTTGAATATACAAATACTCGTATTGAAGCAAGATCAAGATCGAGGAAACTTAGCACAAAGAAATCATATTCTCAATGAATCTTTAATATAGGTATTAGGATGATATTACTGTAAGTGCCTTTCCTATTAAATATTTTACCAAAACTTTTCCAAAAGTATAATATTTTTAATGCAAAATGTTAGCCTTTAAAATTCATAAGAATAGTTTTAATTTTTAATACCTACCTAGCTTTTGTTTTTTGTTGATGGTTTTATGTTTTATATATATTTGTAGATAATTTTTAAGTTGCAATTGCAATTATATATTTTTATGGTTATTTGTATAAGGTGGAGATTAATTTTAATCGCTTATTAAAGATATTTATAATGTCGTAAATATAAGTAGTAATGAATCATAAATTAAGGTTTTATGAGATGAGAACGAGACAAATTGTAATTTGTGATACATAACTCGATCGATTTTTAAAAGCATTTCAATTTAAACTTGTAGACGTAAGATTATTATAATTATTAATTATTTGTAATAACCTACATTATTACAATAGGTAGAGTATAGATCATAGATAGGTAGTTTGATCTGGAAGGGATAATTTTGAGATTGCTCATTTAAATAAATTATTACGAGTACCTATTATATTATACTTGATTTAAAAGACATTATTGGATAAGGGATTATTAACTATTATTATTATGCTTATTGATAAGATTATTATTATTATTACATGCCTAGGTACTATTACCTACTTACCTAAATATCAATTTATAACAAAGATACTTTAAAATCTTTACCTAATAAAAATACTACCTATTTTATAAAACTAAAAATCTTTGAATAAGAAACTGGTAAAAAGATTTGATTATCTTTACTATAAATCGAGTTTATTCATTTTTCAAAAGAATAATGTTTATGTAAAGTAAATATCTTACATAAAATATAATCGAATATTTTGGATTTAATATACATAAATAAGGTAGGTAATGGCTTTGTAATTGTATTTGAATAAAGTAGTGTAAAGGTAAATAAAAGTATAAACTTAAGATTAATATTATTATTACCTAATTATTATAAACATAAAACGAAATTATCTATATTAAATTTAATAATAATAATAATTTTAGAAATTAATATAGAAGAAAACATAACTAGTTTGTTTGGTTTTTTTATGTGGATTTTTGATCAAGAAACAGCTCTTTTGGTTTCGTTTCACTCTTGACTTGACTTGACTTATTAACATATTTATTTGTTTATACCTAATATTTTAAGAGTAAGTTAAAGTAAAAAATATACCTATTTGGTTTGATCATCATCAATGAATTATCTAACAGTTATCTATGTTTATGCGTAAGGTAAGTAATCAGATTTTGACTTCAACTTCAATATTTACAAATACAAAATATAATTATTAGGATTATTGCATTTACTAGAATTGATGGCCAGGGCCAGCCCAGATTAAATGAAATAAAGGATTAATAAACTAAATAAATTTAACAAATCTTTATGATTGAATTATAATTATAATAAGACAGATATTGTCTACAGATCATACTGAAACTAAATAAGTATTTTATATTTATAATGGTAGTCTTATATTTAAACTTTAAAGGTTCATAGAAAATTCATAAGAAAAGGAACGAAATTGAAAAATTATACGTAGGTAGTTACTGTAGTAATAGAGATAGGTATTAAAGTAATTACTAATGTACTTAATTTTAAAAAACTAAACTTAATTGAACAATTTATATTATGACATCAATTATTAATTAATATCTAGAAAGAAACTATAAACTGTAAAACTTTATCGAACCTAATCCTAATAAACAAGGTAGTCATAAACTTTTTTTTACCTTTGGACATTTTCTTAAATCTAGCTCTAGACTTCTGCATCCGATTCATCAGACGTTGAATCACCATCATCAACCATAAAGTATCGACCATCTCGAAATATAATTGTCGGAGTCTGTTTTGATGTCGATGGCACAGGTTCATCAGAATTTAAAGTTGTATTTCTAACGAAGGTAAAGTTAGGTGGTGTTGATGATGATGAGGCAATGGCAAAAGTGGTTGTGGTGGTGGCAGTATTCATATTATTAGAGCTACTTGATGAGGGTCCGGGTCCATTGATGCTGATAGTAGAACAACAACCATTTTGCTGTTGTTGTTGCTGTTGATTATAGTTAACAAATTGAGGTAAATCCTTATCAGTGTTGAGCAGAGTTGACAGACCAGTAGACTTCTTAAATGCTGCTGAATAAAATGCCGAAGTCTTGACCAATTCTCTTAATTGTCGATGAGGCACTATATAAATGATTAATATTCGATTATATGATTTGAAATAAACACCTTGATTAAATATTATTTTATGACGCCTTACATTTTCTGTTGAACTTTTCTTTACTTAAAGGATTCATTCCGAATACTCTCGATCTGGTACTGAAGTTGTTAGGCGTATCTAAAATATTTGAATCGAATCGAATAACATGATTATTATAATATAGGTACCTAGTAATTTAAATGTATGTTTAATATTAATATTTTGTATTACCGTCAAAGAAGTGATGTTCTGTAATTGTCAAAGTCGGCACAGGTCGGGGACTAATGTAGTATTTTGGCTGCTCTTCACCTTTTCTGTATCTTTCAAAGTCATAATAAAGATGATCTTCTGATGAAAGAGAGAATTTATACTTCTTTTTCATTTCTTCATATTTAACATTCTCTTCCTTATTACTGAAATTAATACAAGTAATGCTCATCGTTTTGATTGTCGGATTCTCCATTATTGAAGAAATAATGCCTCCATGAACCCCAAATTCTATTGACCCACCAGTTCGGAGTAAAGTAATATTTGTAAGCTTGGTCAATGAATCGACTAATACTTGTAAATCAGACGATATTAATCGAAATCGTAATATTTCAAGTTCTTGAACAGAATCGGGTATATTTATTATATTCATCATTGAAGGTTGTTCACCAAAATTACGTCGAAGATCATCTGGACTTCGGTGTAAAACAAGACGTCGAAGATTTTGAGCTTTACTAAAAATACTTGCATCAAAACTTATTTCAACTTGATTTGCAGTAACTGGCAATGTAATTCCTAAAAAATTACAAATAAAAATATTAAAAAGACATACCCGTAATTTTTTAACTACCTACCTAATTATTTCATTGTTTACCTAGTTATTATGAATATTCGTAGTACTAGTGTTAATCATAAATAAAGTAATGTAATAAAATAAGGTTTATTTACCTTTAAGATCAACACAGGTTAACGTAGCTGCACTGGCAAGAATTGGTGATTTAAACAAAGTCCATGATATTCCAATAGGAATTTGGTTTTCTTGATGATTACGATTTGGAGGATCACATTTTGCAATTGCCCACCGAACACGAAAATCAACTAAATTGCCTAAAATAATACGTAATAAAAAATATATATCTCATTTTATTCAATGAATACGCAACCAAATTATTATACTTTATTGTTTTACTTACGTTGGTTTTCAATCAAAGCTTCATAACATGAATAGTCATAAGGTGAAGTTGTAAGTCGAAAAATTTTTAATTGCAGGCCCTTAAGCTTTTCAATTATTTCCGGTGTAATTACCCATTTTTCTTTTTCTTCTACCATATTTCTAGGCAGTCTTCTCCCATTATTAACATGGCTTCTTAGAACAATCGAAGATCTATTATTTCGAATTTGTCCTAGTTGTTCATGAGATCTCTCTGCTGAGCTAACTGGAACTAGACTTACATTTAAATTCTCAATTGATGAATGATCAGCCAAAAAATTAAATAAATGCTTTGAGATTCCATCAAGCTCTTCAGTATAGCAATTAAAATTAATGGCAAGTTTCTTAATAAAGGGCATTTTATATGATAGAATATTATTTGCATTATTTGATATTATTTCAACGGGACCACTAGTATCTCGACAAGTATATCCAAGTAATTCCAAAGCCTTTAATTTACCAAATCCTGGAAGAAACTCATTTTTCAAAAATAAATTCTCTTGTCCAAGTCCAAATCTTGTAAAGCTCAATTCTTCATTATCAACAGCAACACGTAGAATTCGACGGAAATTGTGGCCAGTGATGGGCCCCCATAAACGAAGTCTTCGTAGAACTTGCGGAAATTGAAATATTTCACAATCCTTTAAATATCTTGTTATTAAGCAATCCTTAATTCGTAATTGATAGATCCTTGATAAATCAGTTTTCTCATCATGAATCATTGCATAAAAATCGATAAACTTGTCAACAAAATATCTCAGCTCAGATGAACATTTTCTTGCTTGTATAATATCCTTTTGTGACACATGGTTGAAAATTTTAATCCTGATCTAAAATTGAAGTAAAAATAAACATTGTATTGTATTAACAATAACAAAAAACACTAAAATTACTCACTCATTTCATTAATAATATATAATCTTAATTTAAATGTACCCTACTTAATTTACCTCAGATGGCAATTTCAAAAAAGAACATTCTTCTTCTACTTTTACTTGAATTCCTTCAGCAATATCTTTATCCAGTTCTTCATTGTTCTGATTTTGATCCGAATAAAAATATAAAATAAAAATCGTTACAAATTAAATCATAAATCTAAGCAAGCGTAACTACTAAATATTGTTAATAATGTAAATGTAATTAGTGAAGTATAAAACTAAATACATAAAAATAATAGTATAAAATAGGTAATATAATTTTACGTTACGTACAACAACTGGAATCATGTCAACTTCCATCTTGTCATTAACATCTGCTGCTGAATCAATTTCCATTCTTGACATAGACATCCGGTTGGTTGGTATTCAGCTTTTAAACTTGTAAATGATCACCAAATCACCAAGGAAAGGCCTAATATTTAAAAAAAAAAACAATTTTGTAAACTAATAAGATCGATTTCAATTGCATATCGGTAAAAGAAATTAAAAATAGAAATAGGATAAAAATCTGAATTGTTCCTCTTAAGAAATTCAGGTTTAATTATAAATAACGGTACCTTACCTAATTCAAATACTTTCGAGGAAATCGATTAGGTATTATTTGTAAAAAAAATTATATTTTCAAGTTATTATGTCCTAAACACTTTATAAATAATTTAGTTAATAAAGATTTCATATTATGCATAGCAGATAGAAATAGAAATCAATGAAAGAATTGAGAATTGAGGTCGGTCAACTCAACAGTAATACAGTCAAAGTCAAAATCTAGTATTTTAAAGCTGAAGTCTGACTGAAACAAAATACAATTTATTTTAATTTTAAAATGATAATGGTTCAGTAATAAGCTGACCTGACATATTATGACATGTATTATAAAATAAAAATTATCATTAAATTATCTGTATTATGACATATTATTTATGATTAAAAGTGACTTATCCTTAGACTATGAAATGAAATGGCATGTACTTACCTATCTCACCTCAAAATAACTTCAACACAAACAACACCATTCATTAAATGCAATCAGCTGATCGTCAAAAATTGAGGTCAAAATCTAGTTTTTAAGAGCTGAAGTTAGAAGGCACAGATGAAACTGAAACAAATACCATTTAAAAATACCAATATTATAATTATGTAATGTGTATTTGTATTTTGTAAATTAACATAACTGACATTACATATTCATAATTAATATGACAATTGACAACATTTATAGCTTACCTACAAAGTAAATGCACAATCAGTTGACCTGGTTGACCATCAAAAATTGACCTAATTTCCAAATAAATTGCAATTTTGGAATTGGAAATTCCAATTTGGAAATTCCTAATTTGGAATTAGGAATTAGGAATTTGGAATGGAATGGAATTGGAATTGGAATTTGTAAAAGAGCTTAAAATTTTGTACTTTTTTCGCAAAATCTAAACTTTCCATATGAGAATAAACGAGGTTCTTCAAAAATCTTTAAAAAACCAAAAATAAGCCAATTTTTTAATTATTTTTATTTGATTTCAATTAAAAAGATAATTATTCACAATTAAAATCATTGTCATTAGAATCTACGTTAAATTGAACGTATTTGAAATATTCTGGAAAGTTTCTAAACCTTTAACTACGAATTGAGCATTAAAATGGTAAGTTTTCTAAAAAAAAAAATATGTCAAAAAATGACCGGGCGGCTATTATTATTATTTTATCTATTTCAACTTCAGCTTTGAAAAACTAAGATTTGGTCTCAAGTATTCATGTAAATGTGTAAATTTATATGAAGTTAAGGTAAAAATCAAGGTTTTCAGAGCTGAATTAGATGGATAAAATATCTTTAAAAACTATATAGGCTACATACTTATTTGTAACATTATGCTAGCTAATTATGTATTTAGTGCAATGCATTATTTAATTGTTAATTATAATTATATTTACAGAGACCTTTAGTACTTCAGGGTCACAGTCGTGCTATAACTCAAATAAAGTATAACCGTGAAGGAGATTTGATATTTTCGGGTGAGTTTTAAGTTTAAATATTATCTAAAAAGAATTTACTAAACTAATCTAAATTGCTTTTATATATTTTGCAGCTTCTAAGGATCAAAGCCCTTCTGTGTGGTTCTCATGTAATGGAGAAAGATTAGGAACATTTGATGGTCACAATGGGTAAGTTATATATTAAAAGAATTAGTAATACATATTATTTATGCAATCTTTTTTAAATCTACCGATACTCCTTGTATTGCCTTTATAATTTGATAATTGTTTTATCTATTTTGATTGTTCTTGGAATAAAAATTTTATTTTCTAAAGTGCAATGCATAATTAGTTAAAAAAGTTTGATTGAAATGAAAATTGAAATGTTTATTCTTCTCATTTTTAGATCTGTTTGGTGTCATGATGTTGATTGGAAAACGGAGAGATTTCTATCTGGTGGTGGAGATATGACTTTACGTTTATGGGATGTAGCGACAGGAAAACAATTAGTTGATGTTTCAAGAGAATCACCTGGTAAATCTAGCTAATATAAGAATATTTTTATTCTAATCTAATCAAATCTTTAATTTTAATTTTTTTATCTTTTATAGTAAGAACTTGTCTATTCAGTTATAGCGGAAATATGGTTGTGTATTCAACTGACGCTGCTATGAAACAACCTTGTGAAATATTTTTCGCTGATGTACGTGATCCATCTTCATTAAGTCAAGCAACAACAAAGATTACTGTTGCAGACTCTAAAGTAACATCTATTTTATGGGGATCACTTGATGAAACTGTTGTGACTGGACATGAAGATGGAAAACTAACACAATGGGATTTAAAAGTAAGTCTAGTTTTAAATCCAATTTTTTGTTTTAAGTTAAAGATTATAATACCTTTAATTCTTTATCTTGATTCTTTTCCCTTTTATAGACAAATAAAATGATAACAACAAATGAAGACCATACAAGAAATATAAATGATATGCAATCAAGCCATGATGGAACTATGTTTATCACAGCATCAAAAGATAATTATTCAAAATTGTTTGATATCGACACACTTGAATGTTTAAAAACATATAAAACTGAAAGGCCCGTTAATTCAGCATGTATTTCTCCAAATCTTGAAACAGTAATTTAATTTGAAAATATTAATTTGTACCTCTACTTTCTAACTAATATTCACTAATTTTTTCAATTATAAATAAAGGTAATTGTTGGCGGAGGTCAAGAAGCTATGGAAGTAACAACAACAGCAACAAGGGAAGGAAAGTTTGAAGCTCGGATCTTCCACTTAATTTATGAAGAAGAATTTGCTCGAGTTAAAGGTCACTTTGGTCCCATTAACAGTTTGGCCTATCATCCAAATGGAACTCAATATGCATCAGGTAAAAATAACTTTGCCACAATCAGATATTTTAGTTAAAAGAAAAGTAAAATAAGACTAAAATCCTCAAAACTTACTAAATATATTTTTTTCTAAAATTTTAATTACAGGTGCAGAAGATGGTTTTGTGAGGGTACACAATTTTGATCCTTCCTTTATGGAATACAAATTCGAATTTTTCATGTAATGTTCATATCTTTTTAATTACCTATAATTTAAGCTCATAATTGTTTTTACATCTGACTTTTTATTTCTATAAAGTCAAATCAAATTCTATATTTATTATCTATTTTATATTACAGAAATATTAATATTACCTAACCTTTATTATTATTAGTATTATGTAATTAGCATTCTAAATTAATTAGAATTAAAAGCTATTATTATCCATTTAAAACTTGCTAAGAAAATTGATCTATATAAAGATTCCTAAATCATTTTATTTCTTGTCCAAACTCAAATAATTGAAATATCTAATACAGTTGGCAATTTGGAAATCCAGCTTCAGCTTGATCTTATAAAGATTTTTTTTACTGAATGAATAGGTACATTTATTCGCAAAGTGTTATTAGGATAGGTACATAATATTTAAAATTTACTGGAATTTGAAAATTCTTAAAAATACTTTACTTACGTTTACGATTACCTACATTTTATCTAGATCTAGAAATATATAACTACTTAGGATTTACTTAGGTAGTTGTTTGTCCTTGGTCTTTGAGTGCGTATCAAAATTAAGGGTGCAGTTTTAAATATCAGTAAAAGGGTAAATGTTTTGATAGATACAAAATTATTATAATTTTATGATAGGTATATACAAAAATATCTATTTATGGTATCTATCTGACTACGATTATAGTGAAAAATAAATTAGTAATGATGATAAATATTTTTATCTTTTATAAAACACCTTCTTCGTACATTTCTCTCGAAGTCTCCAGGATTCTTTGAATGTAATCAACATTATTTTTCCCTTTTTTCAACTTGATCAACATTTTGTATATTTTCGTCCAATTTCTTATCTCTTTCGTGTCAATCCACTCCATATCAATTATATCTTGTCCATCATTCAGTAGAATGTTTAACGAGATCATCGTTTGACAATAACCGTATAATTTGGCTCTTTGAAATCTTCTCTCGAGTTCTTTAAGGGAAAATCCAGGGTAGGGTTCGACCTTCAAAACAGAACAACAATGAACCACTTGATCATGATAATGTTGAAGGATTTTCTGTAAATATTTTCGACGAAATGCTGAGTCTGTTGAAATGTACAAGAGATAGGCGATATCTATACTAGGGCATCCTTCCCGGAATATTTGGAAGTCCAACAACATGGTCTTGAGGGGATGTCCAGTTAATGGATCTCGAAGGAAAAGTGTGTTCGATGACCATGGATCCCCGTGGATGACAGTTTGCCAAGGATCTGCTGAATAAGTTTAAAAACATCATAGTTACCTAATTAAGATATTTTGGTAGGACTTTTTTTAAACAAAAAGACATAGAAATAAGGGGCACTATGTCCCTTTATGTTTGTTGTGGACAGCCAGATAAATCATGGAGCATAATTAGCATCGTTTTTACATTTTACTTGTAAATATTGAGACCGAAATTTGGTTTTTCGGTCTCAAAGAGACCAAGAAATTCCCACAAGATGCAGACTTGTATTTAGCTATCTTTTTCTAGCTCAAAATGTATTCTAAATCTAATTTCCAATATTTATATTGCACAACAGCAATTACAGAAAAAAGTAAAAAGCTATTTTAATGACCACACCACGAGTACTCTAATCTAAGAATAAGTAATCAAGTGATCCGTTATTAAACTATTCATAAAGTAATTATAATCTCGAAATAATCATCAAACTTCAATCAAAAGCTATAGACTAACTAAAATTACTTGAAATATTTCCTCAAAGTACATTTTATCTTCTTTATAGGAAAGTTTCGAATAAACAAATCAAATTTTTTTTTGATAAATTGAATTTACTTTTTGTATACCTAGTAGTTTTTATGAATTTCAAGTTCAAGTTCCTTATTCTTATTTATAAAAAAGGGTTCATAAAGTCCAAACTTTGGTAAATCATCAATCGATTATAAAAGTTTCCATTTACTGATACTTACTGATACTTGTATATGGCTACTGTAAAAAAGTTTAACTCAAAAACAAGATCAAAACAAAAAATGCTACAAACTACAAACTTACTAATCTAATCAATGACATGACAAGGAACCATTTTGACAAAAAAATTGTTTTGGAATATTTTAAGTATCATATTAGTATTAGTATAGGTACATAAAATTGCATTAATAAAATCGTAAACCTTGGGACTTGGGACCTATAGATAACTTGGTCTAATCTTGCAATATGTACTTGAATTTAAGATATATTTTTTAAAAACTTTAACCTTCATATCGACATAAAAACATTAGGAAATGCATTATAGGGATTTCAATCATTATAAATAATGAATTTATTGGGGCAATTCATGTTTAATTGAACTACTTAATCATAATATATCTGTATTATTAATGGTTTAATAAGGACTTTACTTTCCACTTTTTCCATCTGTTTTTGGAAATTTTGAGAAATTGAATCGATTCAAAGCTTTTTTCGAAAATTTTTCGAAAATTAGTAAAATAAATTTAAAAGCTCAAATGTTTCAAAAGTAACATGAGGTTTAAGATGATTTCAAGATTGAAATTCAGGGTTTTTTAGACAAAATTTTGAAAAAAATCTATAAAATACTAACCATTTTGATCATCCTGGTTTTCGGGTTGAATTCTCAAGTGTTTTTCTAATCTCCTTTCATTGATACCATCCTGATTGAAAGTACCACACATAATGTCCATTGCTTTCCCCTTGACTCTTTGAGCACCTTTAAAAATTTCATTCTCAGTCCCGAGTAATTTTTCTAAAACCCTCAAGCCATTTTCAAATGAGACTGACAACATCATTTCAAGGTTTTTCAAATGATCTGGTTTCCAGAATAGATTAATGTCATCTAAGAATTGATACTCGTCTCTTAGTTTACCACCACCACGGGTGCTTTTAATTGCCCAACTGGTTGCATGTAAATTGGCCAATTGGGTTATGACCAGTTGAACTTCTTTAAAAGAACTGTAGCCATTTCGAGAGTTGACCATTTCATACCCGAAGGTTTTCTTGAGGTCCAAAAGTATCAAGTGATTGTCCAGAGGACCCAAAGGTTCTTCAGAATTTTTTTCTTTAAAAAAAGGTTAAAAAATGTCAATAATTGTGTATAAAAATCGGAAATTCCAGAATTAGGGTTTTGGAACAAAATTTGACAACTTTTGAGTCTCAAAATTTTGAGATTTTCTGAAATACTCGTACCTACTGAAATTTCAAGTCTTTAAGAGTTTATAGAAAAAACAAATTTGGCCAAAATAGGATATTTCAGAGCTTTTTACATAATCATAAATAGGATTTTATGTTTACCATTATTATTATTCAGAAAATCCATAGCTTGTCCCGAAATAAAAGGCGGGAAATTTAGCTGAATAGACGCCAACTCTTGTGAATTTTGACACTTGAGTTTTTGGAAATTTTGCAATTCTGGTAACCAGACTTGGTAGACACTGAGTTCTCTCAAAAATAAATTGGTCGAGTTGAGAAATGCCTGCCTTTGCATATTCTCTGGATAGCATTTGAGAAATAAATGAATTTTTCTTGGTAAATCCACATTAATCAATTGATTTGTTGCCCCATTTTTTATATTTCGTTCAAAATCCAAAAAAACTTCAATTTCATATGCAATAGATGTAAAATTCTCTCCAGGTTTTGTTCCTGGTTTGATTTGAAATGATTGGACTGGATGTCCGATTGATTTCTCCAGAAATTCAAGAGTAACTTGATCAAAATTCATAATTTAATTGAGAAAATAAATGGATGGTTAGTTAAAGTCAAAATGTTCAGAGGAAAGGTTGATGATAAACTGATTGCTTATTTTAATTTGATTATGACTTTTTAAGGTCTTGGTCTTGTGTATCTGATTCTTATTATGCACTTTTCGACCTTGGCCTGACTATCCTTCTATTTACTACGAGTATATTATACTTACTTATATATTTTATAGCATACAAAAGTTTATTTAAATCTAATTAAATTATTTATTAGGGTATATCACTAACTAACTTGTATTGTAAGTAATTGCAATTTCTTAATCGCTATACTTTAGTCGTTATAGATAGATAGAATTTAATTCAAAAAGTTATCAAAATTTTGAAAAAATTGATCAATTTTCAAAAATTTGATTGAAAAATGCCATATCCTATAGATTGAATACGAGATAGAAATTCTCGTAGATAGAAATTATTTATACCTAGATAAAATTCTATCTTTGTAAAAATTATTCATAATTTGAATGTAAAATATTCATTTGAGACTCGTTTAGCTATAAGATTTTACAAAATTAAAGGATTTCCGAAATCATAGATTCATCTAGGTACTAAGGATAAGTAGGTACCTTATATTTTGAACAAGAAATATCAGGATTTTAAGACCCTAAAAATTATAATTTCATCGATTTTTTAGCAAAAATGTCCAAATTTTTAGTTTTTTTCGAGCTTTAAAGATGTTGAAGAGTCCTAAACCCTAGATTCAATTAAAAATCCTAAATTTCAACTATACCCATTATTATATGAAAGGTATCTAGGATTTTAAGACCCTATAGATTAGGTTAGATATACAAAATATCTTGGATAAATTCACCGATTTTTGCCATTTTTAGCAAAAATATGAAATTTTTCAGATTTTCTTCGAGCTTTAGAGATGTCAATAGAGTTCTAGATAGCAAATTAAATGAAATTTCAAATTATTTTTTAACTTTAATTAGAATAAATAATCTTAATTTATTACGTACAACTAATCATATCGTTAGAGTACTTTTGCGATTAGGAGCATCCTGTAAAAATAAGCTTAATACTCGTGTCATATCTTAAGTAAATATTGAATTAAAAAACCTTTCGATCTATCAAAGTTTATGTGTAATCAACCCTGATTTACATTTTCCTTTAATTTATTTTTACTTACTACGAGTACTAAAGTACTTGTAAGGTCAACTTAAAAGCATCATAATTTGCATAATTATTTTGCTTATATAATTTCTTAAGATCGTATCATGACACTGCTATGGCTTGTAAACTTACTTTTATACACTTATCCTTAGATATCTATACTGTAGACTGTAGGGTATAGATTTAACTCGTAAATTAAATTAAAATCTAGCAAAAAAGTAAAAGTACCTATAAAAATTAAGGTAGTTGACCTAATATCGTTGTTTTTTAAATTAATTGAGCACCTCAAATGTCATATGTTGTGTATGTCGTAATATGACCTAATTGACTTTGGTTTGCTTTGAGTCTTTAATCTCTGTGATTTATTTTATGATTAAAATATATTTTAAAAATCTTATAAAGTGTTTATACTCGTTGTTAGAGTCTATCTAGTCTAGTGCATACGGGTAGGCACAATTGTACAATGTATCTCAAGATGTATCTTATAAGTATCTCTAAAAAAAATTCTAGTAACCTTCAACTTATGTGACATGTAGTTTTTTTAAGGTCGATTAGGTCTCCTAATCTTAAACCTTTTAGATTTGATTTTACTATGTAAGTAGGTATTACTATTACTAATTGTAAGCCTAAGCCTAATCTAATAAGTTAAGAGAAGAGTATTTTTAAATTTTTAAATATTTGTTGTTTTAAACTTTGTTCAACTTATCAGAGGTCGTAAGATAAGGATTTAAATAGAATTTTTGCATTATAAATTCATACTTTAGAAATTAGAAATTCATAGTTTTAAATACTCGTACTTACATATTATAGATACCTTCCTACTCGTACTTTATATAAGATTAGAATTTGGTAGAATACTCTTGCTGCTTAGAATAATTTACCTTTCGTGATTACTAATATTTAATATCAGATGAGAATCAGTCAGAAATAGTAAATGAGCTAACTAAATATTATTGAAAAAAATTCTCAGTTCTTCCTATTAATCACATTTTAAAATTTTGTAAAAGGCTTAAAATTTTATGCAAATCAAATTAAATTTTAATGGTTTATTTCATTCCTTAAATATGTATATAAGTAAACATAGTTTGTAGATACATTACTAGTTTTAAGTTGACATAATTTATAATGAAAATTTTTATAATCAATTAATTTTAGATTAGAATTAGAAGTAGATTAAATTTAGTAGATATACGGAGTATTTTAGCTAATTATTCCCAATATGTTAGTTTAGTTAGGTATACAATAGTATGGACCCTTGTATTGATCAAATTTATATGAAAGTACCTACTTACCTAATTACAATTAAATTACATAATATTATGAAATTTTTGATAATTTAATCATTTTTTTTCTTAAAATTCTACTAGTGAATTAATTATTTAACAAATTTACTATTTAAGTCTAGTACTTGATTAACTTAACCTGAAATCTTAGAAATAAAGATTTTTAAAGGGGTATTTCGTACGTAAAAAAAAGTAAAACTGAAATGTTGAATACTGAAATGTCTATAAAATAAAGGACCTAAAATTATCCATATAACATAATTATTAATTATGATATTCTAACAATAAGATAAATTAACTGATAGATTAGAACAATCGGTAAGCAAAATAAATATAGTAAAATTATAGTTATTAAGTTGATATAAATGAGATTATATTGTTGAAAAAATAAACAAAAATACTAATAAATCTACAAATCTACTATACTTGTGGTATTCTTACCTCAAATTTCATTTTTGAAATCCTAGATTTAGTCATGTAAATCATTGTAGGCTGATGGACGAAAATTAGGATTTCAAATTGAAAATTTCAATAAAAATTCCATTTAACAAGTATATCTAACTAGTACTTTAAAATTGTAAATTGTAATTAGAGCTGCTCTATATCTTAAGCTAATTACAATTAACTAACTATTGAGGTAGTTTATATGTAGTAGTAATATGGTACTAATGTCAATATGTATAATTTAACTCTCTATGAAAATAAATTAAATAAATTAGTTTATGATGGGTTAAACTAGATTTGAAATCGTACTGCTTGTACTAGTACTATTCACTGTGGGCTTTCGGGTCCTCTTGTTCTTCTTTCTCACAACATTACGACACCTGCAAAATTTTAAGAAATTTTTAGTAAATTTTTCAGGAATTTTTAGTAAATTTTTCTAAAATTTTGTAAAATTTTATATTTGGCTACCTGTAGACGTAAGCTGGGATTGAGAGGTCATCGTCGGTTCTTATACAGGTCTCCTCTGGGATACATTTACACCTGTAAAATTAGAAAAAAATTTCAAAAATTAGACAATTTTGTATAAAAATGAGATTTAATTAGCAGTTTCTTTGAGATTAGATCAAATCAATCGAATTATTCAAACTTATAACTAGGTAAGTTAGGTACTTATAGGTACTTATAGGTACTAACATAATTTTAAGAACTTACGAGCTGGCAATGTAGTACTCAGAATTCCTGGAGAAAGGCGAGTAGACTTCCCAGCCACAAACCGCATTTGTTCGGCACGGAATTTCATTACTCTCCGATATCGAACTTTGCTGATCTCGTCGGACAATCAACCTCTGCAAAAAAATAGAAAAAAATAAGATTGAGTTAAACCAGTTCATATTTTTATGAATGAATTTTGCACAATATATCATTTTATTATCTATTAAATATGCTAGTAAAAAATATGCTAGAATCTCAAGTCATTTTTATCTTGAAATTCAGGACATTCATATGAAAGTTTGACTTTTGACTTCTAGGAATACTTCTATTAATTTTGTATACCTACTTATCTTTATCTAGGGTACCCTAACTTTACTTCTTTGGGTACTTCTTTATAAAGTTGCATAAGAACAACCTTATAACTCTAAGCTTTTTTCTAATTTTTTTAGATACCTACAGCTACAGCTTAATAGGTATAGTCTTTAGTTCAAAATTGAGAAATTCAATTCAGGGTCTATTCATAAATCCAATGGTTTAATCATAGAAATAGTAAGTTTCAAAATTTTAAGAAATTTTTAAAATAGTATACATATCCAGGCACAAATATTTGAGGTCTGGAAATTTTCAGGAATTTCAGGGAAATAAGTAGAATGCTTTATAGAGAATATAGACCGTATCTTTCACATATTCTTATTCATTCGTGACTTTAAACTTTAGATATACCATAGTACCTAGATAGGTATTAATTATTTATTTTTTTCTGACTTATCGCTAACCTAACACTATTCACTACCCTACTGATAATTGAAAATCTACTGCTAAAATGTAAAGCTCGCGTGTTTATTCGATCTCAACCACCTTGATTATTTATCTCCTTTGTACGATTAATAGCTTATATATAAATTTTCCAAGAAAATTAATAATATTTTTTGATTACGTATAGATATCTACGAGTACAAGTGGGTCTAACTTAAATAACTATAAAGATAGATATGATACAAATATACTTATTACTTGAATGTCCTTTTGACCTGTTTAAATAATATTTTTTGACATGAATCGGTCCATTCATCTCGTCGAAATTTTTGAGATAAAAGTTCAACTTTAAGATTAACTTTGTTTTGAAAACTTAATTTTGACAAAAGTTGAATCTTTAAAATAATATGTCAAAAAATTCTTATCTAAATCTACACTAAACACAAACATTCCATAAGAAAGATAGATTTTGATCAAAAAAAATTACAAAATTTTCCAAGATTCCTAGTACCTATAATACTAGTCAAGTCAAGTACCCAATAACCTACAATACAATATATTATTATGCATTCATAAAATGCTTATATTAATTATGTAGGATACTTTATGAAATATTTGAGCTAAATGATTGTTTTTGTTTTATCTTATCGATATTTTCAAATTAGACCAAACGGTCATTTCATATCAACTTTTTGTCATATTTTGAGCAGAATATTTATGCGAATATTCATGTAAATTATCGAAGGATAATTTTTTAGTAAGGCAATCGAAATCGAATTTCGGAATTGATCAAAAGGTTATGAATTCTGAATGATTAGGTTATCAATTTGTGCAAAAATAATTTAAAAACTTGAAAATTGAGTGTAGAGTAGAGCTTTACTACTATGTTTTTGATAGATACAAAGTATGATTTAAAGGGTTCAAGGCCAGGAGAGGCTTTTGGTTAATTGCCTCATCAACATCAAGTAAAAATAAACTTGACCGACCTTACCCTCGGCGTAGTTCGCACTATTTTTCATCAAAAGAAAATCTCGAAATTAATTAGGACATCCTGTCCTGCTAGACAACAACTTTCGAGAATTTTATGCGACTAGGGCACTAATACTAATGTCAATGTCTGGGTCTCAAACTATTTAGTCGTAGGACACTACAGGAGGACTATTACAGAATTAATTAGGTAATAGGTTTTTAAAGCTTCGAGTACAATCAAATTTCTCTATAAAGTATATAATATGTATGTACTTTATGATATTATCATAAATATTATCATGATATTCATGATAAAGTATTCTTCTAGAATCTAGACTGATATTAAACCGACATTTTTTTAACCTTAAACTATACCTGCAGTACTAGTAGTTAGTAGGTACTAGTAATTAATTGAAGTTTAAAAGGTAGGTATCGATTTCTTATAAAAATTCTGGGACTTGAATTTTCAAAAAATTGTAATTTTGATCTTTACTAAGGATAAGTAGAGTACTATCGTAGGTAGGTACTAGGAGGTGTAAGCTAACTCGTTCCTAAACAACTTTCTCCTGTATGTACCTTGCTTTATAGAGAAATTTAACCGTAGGTATGTTATATTATAGGTAGGGTACGTAATTTGAGTACAAATTGTAAAATTGTAAAAAATACTATGTGCGTAATAGAATTTCAATATGAAATACCTACTCATAATCTTACTATGTACTACTACTGCAATCAGTATTATCTGTATTCTGTATATGTACATTATCTAGTAGTGTAGGTACCTTAGTTTAGTTCTATAAACTAAACTAGACTATACTACTACTAACTACTTACATACATTAAGTACGTGTTTATACTTAATTAATTTTGAAAATCTACACCGAACAAAAGCACTTGAAAAAGTTGAAAAATGTGATCTCGTGATCACATTATTATCCAATTTACTACTATTCTAAATTCTACTCGTATTAAACTTCTTGTCAAAATCAAACTCAAAATGAATGGAATATTGGTTTAATTGCGTTGTAGTTTTTAGGTATATACGAGTACTTACTCTTAAGTATTTGATCATAAATCATATAACTTGTTACGCAATAAATCTGTTTTAGTAATTTTTTGATAAAAACCAGTCAAATTCAAAAACTACAGATACATATACATATATGTATTTGTATTTGTACTCAAGCATTTATCAAGTGATAGAAATATGAGAGCAAATTGAGATACTACTAGTAGTACAAGTATCAGTATCAGTAAATGAATGAAAAAAATTATGAATGAAATACAAGCGTGCAAATTGTATGTAAATAAAAACATTAGCTCGCGTTGGAATTTTGAGAAATTTTAGAAATATCTCGTAATTTTATCAAAAAATTGAACTTTCTCTAGATACATCATATTATTACTGATACTATAGTGTATTTAATTAGTTCTTTAAGGTATCCATATTGTACTTTTTGTTGGTAGGTCATTTAGAGCAAGCCAGACCAGACCTCAAAATCAGTCGAAAGCATATTCAAAATTATTATTTGACCTAAATCAAGACTAAAAATTTTATAAACCCTTAAACACTCAAACTCTCAAAATTAAAAAACCCTTAAAATCGTGCAAAGCCCCTTTTAAAACTAATTATCACATTCCTAGTAAATTTTAGAATCCTAGAAAAATATTTTAGAATTTGGCGAGCTCTAATCCTATGTAAAATAGAAAGTTTTTGAGTTTCTTGAACTTGATGAAATATTTCAAAAATTCGAATTATTTGAGTAAATTTTTGAGAAATTCGAGCTTTCCTGATAGTTTCCCCTATATATTATGCTGAATGCGAGCCCTTTATTCTTTATTAGGTAATTGAATCAATCAATTTGCGTTAAATCCTCATAAAACTCAAGTAATTCGAGTCAAAAAATTTGAACAAGTTGTGATAAATGACCACAATTTGCGTCTTAAATTGGTTTATAAACCCGTGACTTGATCTATCAATTAACTATTTAATCATAAATATTAGATTAACGCATAATATAGGCTTATATTTGGCCAAAATTATAATTTTTTAGACTATCCTCAAATATCTTGTCTAGTTTTTAAAGTAAATCAGACTGATATGTTTAGATAGATTTAGATATTCAAATTCCTCAAATTACTCTTATTTAAGAAATGTATGATGCAATAATTGAACTTTATGTCTAGCCTCAAGTACCAATTTTGATCTAATTTATAGTAATTGAAATTTGTTACAATTTCCTACATAGTAGAATGGACAATTAAATTTTAAAACCATAAAGTTCATAGGCCTTAGCCTGAAATATTTATATATCAAATTAATATAAACAATGTTATATAACCATCTATAAGCTCTCATTTCATAACGAAAAGAGATGTTTCAAAAAAATTGGACTTCTGAGAAAACTTATTATTAAAAAAAATCCTTTATAGGCCTTTTAAAAGGACTCGCTATCTGCTTTTTAACTATTTTAATGACCATATTTATACCATTAAATGACCTTAATTTATAGTTTATAATTTGTAAATAGTAAATAGAGTTATAAAAATAAATTTTTTTTATTACCTTTTTGTCAACAGCAGCTGAATCAATTTGCAAAATCGTCGTTGAAAACAGTAGAACAATCAGAAGTGTGCTTAGAATTGACACCAAACCGGAAGCTCGACGTATAAACTGCATTTTTTACTATAAGATTACAAAAAATTGTACTTTTTTTTCTTTATTAAAATGTCTTGAGTCTTGACTCGTAGAATGTCTCGGGTAAACTGATCTTCAACTCAAAAATCTTCACTTATATACCGATTATTGGGTAAAGGTACCTACTGATATACAAAGTATTACTAGTAGTAATAATATAATTGATCTTGATTCCAGGTGTGTAGTAGTACAATTACAATGCAAAAAAAAGGACAGGTGTTCAAAACTCGTATTTAGTATATGACTAATCGGCTCAAAAGTCTGTGAATGAATGAACCACAAAATAACGATTTCCAACTTTTTCAAGGCGTTCAGTTCAATACGTTTTTATGGAGGTATACGAGAAATTCCAAAAAAGAAAAATTAAAAATTTTAGAAAAATCCCCTCCCTCGCAGATTAAAAATTAAAAAATAATTTTTTAAGGGAAGGG